>JAUZST010032420.1:0-56159 GCA_034779995.1 Parotocinclus haroldoi | reverse complement strand
AGACAGAGACACACACACACACAGACAGAGACACACACACACACAGACAGAGACACACACACACACAGACAGAGACAGACACACAGACACACAGTCCGGATATATAGTGCTCACAAGAAGTAGTGAAATGTAACAGAATGAAATAGCCTCTCTTTTTTGTGAGTCGTTTATGTTTATACTAGAGCTGTCAAAATGGATTTAGGAAATGCGCTGTGCGATCATCGAGCCAGCTTTGTGAGACACGTCTCTGGCTTGCTTGAATTGACGCTAAAGAACTCGAGAAATACAAATGAACAAAATCGTCTACAGAATGCACGCGTTACCCTGGGGCTAATAAACAGGGGTGTAATGATGCACTGATCGAGTTCAACGATTCAATTTTCTCCCGATCGGCGATTTTGCATTCAATGAGGGACATTCCCTTTTTAACGCTGCAAAACGACGCAGAGGTTCTTGGATAAGTTTAAAAAAAAAAAAAAAAAAAACAATAACAAAAAAAAAAAAAACAACGACATTACGAAACGACTAGCAAGAGGTTTAAAATTGTAGTCGATCTCACCAGTCGTGAGAACAGGCCTTTATTTCTGAAGAGTAACAATGAAAAAAGGCTGCTTTTATGAAAAAGAAAAAGAAAAAAAAAGAAGAAACCGTTTAAAAGGTATCTCACTTGGAACAGGACATGTCTTTGAGCAAGACATAACTGTCCCTTTGTGAATTCTATCCCATTTGCACCAAATTCAAGCTTTGGCACAAACAATTTATTATTAATTACTAATAATATAAAAAATAATAATGTTTATTAAGATGGCTCTAAAGCTCCAAAAACGTTTTACGAGCCAGCAAAGTGGCTCTGTGGTTCAGAGGACGAGGGGGAACAACAGAGGGCAAAGGAACGTGCCGAAAAAAAGAACAGAACTCGTATTAGGGGTGTGTAACGCCCTTAAGGTCAAGTCGATGCCAATTAAGGGGAAGATCATACACGCATGTCTTTGGAATGTGGGAGGAAACCGGAGTACCCGGAGTAAACCCACGCAGACATGGGAACTCAGGACTGGACACAAAGGACCCAGGTGGTCCCACCCTGGGATTGAACCCAGGACCTTCTGGCTGTGAGGTGAGCCAGGTTAACAGCGTTACACGTGGTATCTGGAATGTAAGAAACGGTGCACCGGAGCCCGTTTTAGAGACCGTACATTCGTACGGGTATCTCACCTGGGAACACGCGCATTCAGAACGATCAGGATTAAACGCAGTTCATTTTGACAGCCCTAGTTTATGCATACACAAACATTTCGGAAACATTCAGTACCAGAAATGTGTTGTAAATAGAAAACACCTTAACAAGTAACAAATGGACTGAATAGGGCTCCTTGAGACAGGTGGGTAAGGAAAACAATCCCTGGACGTACTGACCCGGCTTGTTTTGTACACATCCAATCTGGGCCAAAGTTGTCAGACTGGCTCTTCTTGACAGCGTTGCAGCATTGGCTGCTCCAGCAAAGTGCCCATGCAGGCTGGAGAGCGAACTGTGTGAAATACCGATAGCTCCCTCCCACACCATCTCTCAAGAACCCACATGCACCCACGCAACACGTCTCTCTAATCAGGAGCAAAGTAGTGGACAGCTGCCGCTCACACACAGGAAAAGAACAATAAATCGGAGAGAGGAAGAGCGAGCAGTGTGTATGAGCTGGCCTGTTTGTTCTGGTCAAGAAGCTTAGCCTGATGGAGCGTCTCGACGTTAAACTGGAAGACTTCTATTGTTGTCTAGTCCTGTCACGTGGACATGGTCCGGTGGAACAAAAAAAATGCGTACTTTTCACCAGCTGAAAAATCATTAGAGATGCACTGATCAATCTGCTTTTTTTTTTTTGAATGGCAAGCCATAATCGGCGGTCAGATCATTTTCATATAACCGGTTCTGTTCGGGTCGCATTTAAGTAGAGCACAAAAAAGCCACACACAAACAGCACGGTGCTTTCACTAACTTTAAACAGCTGCTGACACAAGTTCATGATGAGGAAGCGTTCGATTTTAGTGGTGTTTTGAGTGCTACTCGTTCAGCTAAATAGGTTTTTTTTCTGACAGTGCAGTATTAAAGACTGTGGTATGGGACTGTGGTAGCTTAGCGGTTAAGGTACTGGACTCTGGTCCAGGAGGTCCAGGGTTCAAATCCCACCTCTGCCAAGCTGCCACAGTTGGGTCCTTTAGCAAGACCCTTAACCCACAATTGCTTGGATTGTAAGACTGTACTAATTGTAAGTCGCTCTGAATAATGGCGTCTGCTAAATGCTGGAAATGTAAAGAGGGAGTAGGGAGTAGGGAGACTAATTAGAGTAGGGTTATTTATTTCAGCAGGGAAGCTCATCAGGACGTGCTGTTCGCAAAACGTATAGCGAAAAGAAGGCGTGGAGGAACAACTTGTAACAACGAATTTGATGTGAGGTTCAGAACAGCGCTGCCTGGCTGAATACGAGGGATTTGACCATTCAAATGAGGTTGGGACGTTGCGTAAAACAAATTGAAACCGAATACGATCCAACAACAAATCCTTTCAAATCCCGTGTTCAATTGCTTGTTTATTTGGCTTTTTTAACGTCGCTTATCGGCATCAGAGGCCATCCAGCGACACATACGAGGTTACATTCATACACAAGTTCATCTGAAGACCAGTCAGACACACACAAATCAATGAAAATTGAGACACCAATTCACCTAATGCGCATGTCTTTGGACCGTGGGGGGAAACCTGAGTACCCGGAGTAAACCCACGCAGACACGGGGAGGACATGCAGACTCCACACAGAAAGGACTCCACCCTGGGATTGAACCCGGGCCATGTTCAATAATATACACTACAAAGACAAGATCTTTAGTGTTCAAACGTAAAAACGTTTCTTTTTTTTTTTTTCCGCAAATGTTCACTAATTTTGAATTTAAGGCCTGCAGCATGTTCCAAAGAAGTGAGGACAGGGGCATGTTTACCACTGTGTGACATCACCTTTTCTTTTAATAACACTCAATAAGCCTTTAGGAACTGAGGACACTCAGGGAATTGTTGAGGCTTTGTTCTTTCCCTTTTTTGCTTAATGTACAACGTCCGTCTCCGTTGTCATACTTTGCACTTCATAACGTGATGAACTGTGTTCACTGAACGTTTTTTTAAATGCATCTGAGCCCATGTGGTGTATGATCCCATACAGAACGATTTAGGCTTTTAATGCAGTGCCGCCTGAGGGACCGAAGGTCACAGGCACTCAATGCTGGTTTTCGGCCTTGCTGCTTACTTGCAGAGATTTCTCCAGATTATCTGAATCTTTTGATGACATTATGGATTCTAGATGATGAAATTCTTTCCAACTGCACGATGAGAAACGTTTTTCTTACATTGTTGGACTTTTTGCTCATACAGTTGTTTACGAAGCGGTGAACCACGCCCCATCCTGAGCCTTTCGGGGAGTCTCCCCTTTATATCCTATCATGACACTCACCTGTTAGATGTTCCAAACAGGTGTTTTTTGACCATTCCTCAAATTTCCCATTTTTGGGCATCGAATTCAAAAGGAGTTCATCTTTGCAATAAAGTTGATCCATTTGAACATTAAATACCTTGTCTTTGTCGTGTATTCAGTTGAATATGGGTTAAAAAGGATTCGCCAAATCACCATGTCCTGTTTTTATTTATGTTTTACACAATGTCCAAACTCTATTGGGGTTTTAAAAAGAAAGAATCAGCGGTCATGTAAAACAAATAAATAAATGAGGTAATCGGGGAAAATGGGAGAAGGTACATTTTATCTGTTGTGTGCAATGCAACGTCTAAAGAGAAAATCTTTATCGTGGTTATTTTATAAAAAAAAAATATTCATTGAATTTACAGTAAACGTCCTGCATCAGGATATAAAATCTGGGCCATATCGCCCTAATGCTGTCATAAAAGCACGTCCTATAAAGAATCCCTGAGAACAGGGAGCAGGCAGAGCGAGAAAAGCGGGGTGATCGCGAAAACATGTCATGCAATCAGACCGCCGTCTGCTAACTCAACTGCCAGGGCATCAGTGTTGATGCATTTGTGGATTGAAACAGCACCGGCCTCTTGAGGGGGAAAAACACCTCAAATATTACTCCGCTTATTTATTTATGGAAGTGAATCTCTAATATTCCCTCTCTGCAAAGGAAAGTGAGGCCAAGTCCCTTATTTCCATTGCATAGAGGGAATATTAGAGGAACGAGTGCTTCGATACGGGAGACAAAAATAAAATGGCAGTAAGGAGGTGAGAAAGGTGGCCGGATTTAATGACTGCTCGCTGCAGGAATGCATAAACTCGGGGAAACGCAGCCTGCAGTGTGACCAAAAAGAGAGTGAGGAGAATTTCAAATGGTGGCAGGGATCCACCTGCAGACTTCCTGAGGAGGGTGAGACAGAAAGGAGACGGAGATGTGTGCAAGCAAGCATGTCCCTGTCACTCCTGCAGCTGACAATGCGCGCGCACGCACACACACACACACACACACACGGGAATACTACCTCGTGCCGCCCTTGCCTTTAAGAGGCAAGTGCTGCCGTAAAAACATTTCCACTTAAACAAGGATGAAGGAAGCATCCGCCCAACCTGTTTCAGGAGCCCCTTTAAGCTTACACACAGTGACCCCAACTTCCCTTTTCCAACACCAGACCTCAGCGGCTTAGCACGTATTTACCTTTCACCAAGTCCCGAGAAGGGCCTGGCATCACAATGTCCAAATTGCCCCCGTAAAAAGGTGTGGTGGAGCCATCTTCAAGCCCCCCGTAGCCTGTGGCACCAAGCCCCCACACCCGCTTACCTAGGACTCCTCCATGCTCGATGGGGTACTCCAGGAGAGAGGTGGGTGCCAGGGCATAGGGGTAGTCGTAGGGTGTGGCGTAGATGATGCCTGCGTCGGGTGACGGGGGCACCAGCGTCGGAGTGGCATTGGGCAGCATGGCCGGCATCTGCGGCGGCCTAAGGAGGTTCATGATGGGTGCGCCGGCCGGGGTCGGAGGACGCAACGCGGCCGGCGGGAGGACCTGGCCGGCGGGAGCGGCAATGAGCCGAGGGCCCTGAGCCACTGCAGCTGCCGCTGCAAGAGAGAAAGCAAGGTTCGCTGGTGTAAGAGAGCAAAGAGACAGAGACAGGAAAGAAGGAGCAAAGGGATGTCAGGTGGGCAAGTGAGATCAAGAAAGTGGTAGAGGATGGAGAATGATTTGGAGAGGAATGGAAAAGGTGGGAAGTGAAAAGAAGGTGAAAGCGTGCCTCACATTTGGAATGTGATTCGAAGAACATTGTTACGAGGAAAAAGAAATAAGTAGTACAGAAAGAGAGTGGCACAAACGGGGGGGAAAAAAAAAAAAAGAAAAAAAAATTAGTTCATGCAATGATCAACCGTGAATCAGAGAAAAAAATTGAAATAAGCACAGAACTAAAACGAATCCCACAACCAACATGAGTGAACATAAACCAATGATTAAGTAAATTAACCAAAAAGCAGGTGCATTAATCAGCAGAGGCTCAAATCTCATCCAGGCACACCAAGCACCAGTAGAAAATCAAATAAACATGAACGCTCTCAACATCAAGTCTGAACGCCATGCCATTTTATTTCTTGGTTGTCGGCCAAAGTGATGTAACGCAGGTTCTATTGTGATAAGAAGCCACTGAAACCAGTTTCAAGAATAGGCTACAGATAAGAAAAGACAACGCGGACGGAAAAAAAAATGTCCATCTGATCAACATTAGCATTTAGTGGAAATAAAGGCTTATGTACATCTAGTTCACGACTGAATGACAGAAAACGATTATGAGCAAACCCTAAAAAAAATAAAAAACAAACAACATCCCAGCATTATCAGAAAAAGTTACATATTTAAAAACAAAAAACAACAAAAAAAAAAAAAAACAGCACAGTACATGATTGTCCTGAACGTCTTCATATTGCGTTTTAATTAACATGTTTAATTACACTTAAACGCAAGTGCAAAGTATCTAATCTATCATGGGACTATTGGGCCATCGTCCTCGTCCTCAGATCTTAAACAGTACTCGTTATCTTGTAGTATGTAAACATTTCATCTGTGCTTGCAGGTTGTCAATTTGTCATGGCCCGGGAACTTTATTAACCCTTTCAGTACTGTCAGTTTTTTTTTTCCCTTTTTATGTCCAGTACATGGGAAAAGCTTAATTATATAAATCACCTTGCTTAATTGTCTCCACTGAATTGTTACGCAGAACACTCATAACACTCATAGCTCATATTCCAGACATTAAATGTTTCAATGTGTTGGCAAATACGACATCTGTACAGGGCTCAAACCCGCATGTTAAGTATAAACAGTACCCCCTCAATTAAAAAAGTGCTGTTTCGGTCCCATACTCTTTATATTTAAAAAAAAAAAAAAAAAAAAAAAAACAGCCACCAGATCAACAGATCACCACGTACATCAACTTCATCTGGCATGAATATGTACGTCAAAAGTCGCTGTGTGTACTGATGGGTACATTTTTAAGAGCAGCGAGTGATAAGGGAAGGCATGTGTGCGCCCATAATCACACAAACACAGAGGAGCCTTTAAATCATGCAGCTTGTGGGAGGGATTTGGCAGAGCACTTAAGGCCACACTGAGATTTTGCTCGACACTGAAACTGCTTTCAGAAAACCTTTTATAAGGTTACACGAGTCCGCTCGAGACAAACGCAAACTGCAAACACAAACTGAAACTGGCATCCAGAGGTAAAGGCTACGCAATAATTATAGTGCGCAATTAATGCGTGTGGCTTACGCGTTTTAATGTTGGTGTCTCTGTAGGTTCCATTGAGGATGGCCAACTCCATCAGCTGCATCTTCTTCAGGTTATCCTCTCCTTCTGCCTGAAGAAGGGAAATCGTCATAATCAGGCATGACACATGTAAGAGCACATTTTAATCAAATCAAAGTCGCCATAAATGACAATCAATACAATCAACTAAATGACGGGAAGTTACATCAGATTAGGTGTTACACTGTGTCCTGGCCACGGCAGTGTGGAGGGGTTTTTTTTTTACCCGAACCCCTCCTTTACTGAGAAACACACAGGCAAGATTAGCGGCCGTATGTCAGCAGCTCAGAGGTGCCCTGATCTTAATAGCAGACGCACATTTTTGGAAAGCGTGTTAGCTGAAATTACAAACAGCTGAGGGTAAGGGCAAAGTTTGTATGTCCCCCCCGTGTCCGTGTGGGTTTACTCCGAGTACGCCGGTTTCCTCCCACAGTCCAAAGACACGCGTGTTAGGTAAACTGGTGTCCCTAAAGTGGCCCTTGTGTGCATGACTGTGCTGTAGTGTGTGATCTATAATGGATTGGCGCCCCAGATAGGGTTGTTCCTGCCCTTGCACCCAGAGCTGCCGGATGGGCACCAACCGGCCCGTGACCCCGTGTGGATTAAGTGCAATAATAAATAATTGTGATTTTTATATATATATTAAATTAACCTTACTTTTTTGTGAGCAGCGTATGCAACTAGCACAGATCAGGTGTTTCTACGTACCTCTGCGCGCCAACGAAGGAAAAACCCAAAACATTTTATAGCCGTCTACTGCGTGAAAATCAAATGCACATTAACGCCACAGTGAATGTCAGCCCTGTCAATTCATGTTTGTGTAAATAAAACGCAGACAGCAAGCCTGCTCATTACTGCTAAATTAGAGTAGCGATACTCTTCACGAGGAAGCAATTAGACCTGCCCTCCCCCCCATTACAAACTAAGATCACAAGCCTAGAAAACGTCAACCTTATTATCCTCGCATTCGCACACGAGGCGCAACGACTAATCGCCAACAATCACAGGCACCAAGAATAGTTATGGGCCTGGCAATAAAGGGTGATTAAACAGATCTCAAGGTGAGTTCAGTGAAAGAAGGACAGAGAAATGAACTGGATCAGCGGCTGCACCTGTGAAAAACACCGTCAGCAGTTTTAAAAGAGCATTTTTAATTTTCTTCTAGATGACTTGAAGGCCGAACTTGAATGGCGCGGACAGCACGGCAGTGGTGCATGACCACCTAAAGGCAAAGTAGCTTAGAAGACCACCAGTTTTAAGTCTTTAAAAACCTTGAGCTTTGACCTTTCTTAATGACTGCAGGAAACCACGGCCCCCTCGACCGATACAGTAAAAACACCGTGACTCGAATTCGATCCTGTAGCCTTCGATTAAGGCAATCCTTTTTGAACAAAGCCTTTTAAGCTTAGGCTTTGGGATCGTAAGCTTTTTCTTCCATAAATCATGCCGGTGTCTCTGAAGTAACAACATGTACGCCATTTTCTGTCGCATCACACCCCACCATGCAGTCCCTAGAATATGGAGGATGGCACTGGGATGGAAAAACAAAAACAAAAACCCAGATCAACTAACTTACAAACGCAGCAATGGCTTGGGTCAGAAGACAGTGAATCACACAAGACCACAAGGTTTACGTCTTCTAAATTAAGTAGGGAGAAAACAGGAAGGAGCAGGCACAGAACGCCTCTTATTGCGCAATAAATTCTGATGTGATAGGTGAAAAAAACGTATCACCATTTAAAAGCCTTATTTCTGACAAGATGCTTAGAACAAAGCTGTTCCCTTAAAAGGAAAGTGGGTCTTTAGAGCGTTATCTTAATAAGCTTAAGACGTGATGACCAATACACGTGTGGGCATTGACATGACTGTGGGTACGCGTGTTACTCATTACATTTATTTGTTTGTTTGGCTTCTTTGGCGTCGCTATCGGCGTACGAGGCCATTTAAGCGACACGGCCACAGTCATATCTACATGGATCTTACATTTCTTATTTTGTTTGTGTCGGTGGTTGCTGGTATCAGATGCAGGATATCAGTTTGGTGTTTTTAGGCATCTGATTATGGTCTCTGGATTGGTTTTGTTGTTCTTCATTGTGGTTGGTATTCCGGGGTTTTGTGGTTTGGGTTTTTCTCTGTTGTATTTGGTGCATTTAGGTGTAGGTGTCCGATGGTGGTGGGTGTATTGCACCAGTTAGGAGTGTGTTATATGGGATACGACACGTGCATTGCATTGTAACGCAAATTTCTTTTGACAGAACGTCCATTTGGAAGCGTAATTCCCCAACGCTGACCGGGGGGCCGACCATGGGAGGAAAATGTGGCAAAAAACAACGCAGCAAAGTAAACAGCTGGGGCAGTATAGAACGATGCAATGCAAGGTCAGAACCTACGATCACCGCTCTCCTTTCATGTCTTCATCTTAAGCATGGTCAGCTTAAGCTTAGCTGAAAACATGCTGCACATTACTGTGCGAGTATAAAGGCTTATTAGGCACGTCGAGAAATATTAACTCAAGACCCATTTTGCTAACCCTGTCCAGTTACTGGACTTTTTTCCTCTATTGACCAAGCACTTCTGTCCAGAAGCTCTTTTCAAAAACCAATTTAAGCTAGGATCTCCGAGGGAAAAACGCACTGAAATTCAAACGTTGCACATCTTCTGTACCTGAAGATAGGCTTCTTTAATATAACCTTCTAGATTTAGACAAGCACATAACCGGGAATCGAGACCCCGCTCCAGACAGCATTTAAACCAAATGGTGAAAAAGCGTTGGCAGCATTTGCACAGCATCTGTGCTGGCTTACAAACGCACCAACAGTTGGTGTCAAACCACAAATCCTCAACGCAACCTGGAAACTGGCAGCCAAATGATGCATCAGGCTGGCCTGCATCTACTGGGTATTGCTTTGCTCCTATTAGATGGGCAGGTATGCAAGAATGTTTCCAGATATTACCATTTCCCCTCGCAGATTCTACAGTATTTCCTGCTTGACTTGCTACTCTCTGTTCTCCACAAGAACCTACAGTGACTCACTAGTATTCTCCACATTGGAGCCTTTTTATAGATAATATCGTCTTATTTTACAATTCTTCTTAATAATGTATTTAGATTATAAACTGAGATTTTGATTATTGCAATAGCAACTTCTTTATATGGCAACATTTAAATTCTAACCAACATCAGGTCAAGTCAAGCCATGTTTATTTCTGTAGTGCTTATTACAATGGTGCATTCTCTCAATACTGTCTACAATATTATGGTAAAAGGCCAATCCCAAAT
Organism: Parotocinclus haroldoi; assembly: GCA_034779995.1. Taxonomy (NCBI): domain Eukaryota; kingdom Metazoa; phylum Chordata; class Actinopteri; order Siluriformes; family Loricariidae; genus Parotocinclus; species Parotocinclus haroldoi. The sequence goes on along the minus strand of JAUZST010032420.1, from coordinate 46,047 downwards.
TGAGCAAGCCTAGTGGAAAGGAAAAACTCCATAAACTTTGTAAGGAAGAAACTTTGGTAGGATTAAGTATTAAGTAAATAAAAACAATGTAAAATGCTGCCCATGGAGGTTAGGTCCATTTGAGTCTTGGACGTCAAGGTTTCTTCCTTTTAACATTTTTCCTCGCCATGGCTACTTAAATAAATGAATTAAGTAGCCAAACCACAAAACCGTTCTCAAGGAGTTCCTTTACAGTGCTCAGACTTCTGAAACAGCAGCTGAACAGGTGGAAAAATCCCCCCAAAACCAATGTAGTCAGGACTGAGTAATCAAACCCGGGGCACACAGTGAGCATGCCTTGTTTCTCCGTACTGACTTTGTGGCAGGAGTGCATGGCAAAACTCAGAGGCTTTATGGGGGATTTCTGAGCAGCTAATGGGAGAGGTAAAGAAAAGGTGAAGACGCTTGATCATGAACAAAGCCTATACATCACTACACTGAACCCTTCCCTTCTAGACTGGGCTGTCGGAAATCTAAAGGCAAACCCAAGAATTGCATAAGAAGTGTTATTTCATTTTCTAAAGCTGTATAAAAAGGCCAAATGTCTGCAAGTCTTTGACAGCTTGATTCCACTGCCCTGTAGAATCCACACTCGGCGAGAAAACGTCGAGTGAACTGGAGAGAAAAATGGAAGGTGAACACTACGGAAAATGGCGAGAGAGAGAAAAGAGGACAATGCTGTGTGACAAAGAGGAAGAGACAGTGTGACTGGGGGAGGAGTAATCGCGTAAAGGCATTTAAATAAAGTAGCGTGTCAATGAACAGGAAATCTGGCAACGCCTTGGGGGAATATAACCGCTACACACGATGGCACATGTAAAGAAAAAGGGAAAAAAAAAAACGCGCAAAAACCCACAACATGCCATTCTCTAGTCAGACAGATTCAGTGTGCAGGTACTAAAGTAGAGCAGACAACATTAAGAACATCGGGCGCAGTGACATCATAGCTCGCACACCAACTAACACCCCCCCCCCCTCCCCCCATGGGATTTTAACAGATTTCTGTCACTCACAATCTACATGGGTAATTACAGTCAGATCATAACTAGGATGGTAGACCAGATATTACACTAAATCATTTCTGGCACCTCTGTGTGTGTGTGTGTGTGTGTGTGTGTGTGTGTGTGTGTGTGTGTGTGTGTGTGTGTTCGGAATCTTCTCGTAGCCTGGGCCATCTTTAAGTAAAGCAGCAATTCTTCTTTTCAGATCCTCAGAGTTCATTGCCATGAGGTACCATGTTGAACTTCCAGTAACCCGCCTGAGTGTGTTAGAGTGATAACACCAAATTTATCACACCATTCACACTTGAGACCTTGTAATACTAACGAGTCACACGATACTGGGGAGTGAAAATGGCTAATTGGGCACAATTTGGCCATTTTCACGTAGGGGTGTACTCACTTTTGTTTGTTGCCAGGTTTAAACATTAATGGCTGTGTGTTTTGAGCTATTTGAGGACACCGAAAATTGACAATGTTATACAAACTGTGGACTGATTCCATTGTGCATCATATCTTCAGCATTGTCACAAGAAAATATGTAATATAATAGTTACAAAAATGTGAGGGGTGTACCCCCTTGTGAGATTCTGCATCTTTTGGGGCGTCTCAGTTTGATACACAGTACTGGTGTCACTTCGGTCGTACAACTCTGATTGCGGACGTTAAATTGGGCGCGAGATGTTTAATCTCACACCATCTCAGGGTCAAGCGAGTCCTCATACTAGTTCATAAACCTTTCGTACTGCTTTCTTGCAGCCTGATTACTGTGTTGAGTGTCTACATTACAGTTTAAATAGTCACTGGTATATCGAACCCTAACACTCCATTTCTATTACAGAAGTAGAGGAAATGCCATTTCTCAGGATTCTAGAATGAGTTGTCCGTATCTTAAGTCTTTTATGCTTAGTTGTAGAGACAGTCTGTTTAAGGAGCAAGGGAGAAGACCTGACTGGGTTACTGGATGAATGAGCTTCATTAGGGCACTTCACTGGGCAACAATGTGCAACTTTGAGCTTAAGCGCTTAGCCATCGATATCCCCAGCACCCCTTTTACACATAGCCAGGGACGAGTAACGCAACACACAGAGCAGCTCAGCTTCTTGCTTTTCTCTATCAACTTCTCAAACTCGTTTTGAGCCTGGAAATTGCGCAAAAAAAAATTTGAGAAGAGGTGCGTGAACAAACCAAAGGCAAAAATGGCTTGTAAAATTACCTGCCAATTTGCAAAGCAATAAAAGGTGTGACCTGACCAAGTCCATTTGATAATTTCATCAGCTCAAGTAACTTGAAGCACTGTAACAGAAAGCAAGTACATGGCCAGGATATGCCTCCTTTGTCCTCCAGCGACACGCACAAGGTTACATCCATACACAAGTTCATTCCAAGACCAGCCCTACATACACAAGTCAATGGCAATTTAGACACACCAATTCACCAATTCAACGCGCATGTCTTTGGGCTGTGGGAGGAAACCAGAGTGCCTGGAGTAAACCCATGCAGACACGGGGAGGACATACAGACTCCACACCCAGGACCCAGGACGCTCCACCCTGAGATTGAACCCGGGACCTTCTTGCTGTGAGGCAGCGGTGCCGCCCACCGAGCCCTGCATGCGAGTCTAGGCGTAAACAAAATCATTTGGAGGTCGGGAATGAACTACTTAGTGCTTAGATTCCTACTTATTCCAAACAAACGAGTTCGAACTGCCTTCTGAATTGAATTAAGTTCAAGTTCTTGGGTACATTCCACTGTATTGTTTTTCTATATAGGTATGTTTATGATGAATTATCATGCCTAAATTGCCTGTGTGAAACTGGTGGCATCGTGGTTAAAAGTGGACAGTGGACCGAATGGTCCAGAGTTCAAATCCCACCTCTGCCAAGCTGCCACCGTTTGGTCCTTGAGCAAGGCCCTTAACCCACAACTGCTGAGCTGACTTTCCAAGGGTGGCTGCTAAGTGACAAATTTAATACTTAGGACATTTTAAGGATCACCAAACACCCATCTTTAGGCAGTGGAAGCTCACGTTCATGTGAAGTATCAGTAATAAACTTGTCACGTCCCGTGCCATTAAAAAAAAAATCCCACAATAAACACGAGCACCAAAAGCGTTGGCTTTGGTTTACAGCTCGGTGCACCACAGTCTAATGCATAATGCACCGATACACATCACTTCGTGTACAATGCATCTCCCACAAACCACGAAACCAAAAGAATAGGTAGAAGCGGCCAAACAAGCTGCTGTGTTTTCTGAATTAAGGAGTGCGGGGTGGATCATTTAAATAAACCCAGGGATAAGGACATGGGATTTGGTGTAATATGTAGGTCACCCGAGCTCTGGGGGAGTATTTAAACAGTAGCACAGATGTTGACATGCACTCGACATGATGGTCCATACGGGATTAAGCAGGCTTTCACCAGGGCAGAATGTTAAAAAGAGAAGGCAAGAGTGGGTGCGGAAACGTGTGCGATCCATATTTTTTTAACCGTTGCAACACCGTAAAGCCTCGCGAGGCATCTGCCTGTCAGTACGCGTCTCGGTCGTTTCCCCAGACAGACAAAAATATTATACTGTCGCCGTGATCCCTCTAACGCCTCGCAGTCGAGCTGGGAATATCTCGAGGGATTTAGCGATTTCCGAGTTAAAGCTGATCTCCGCGCTCTCTGCCACCTGATCCACTCAATCTCACGCATGCCATGACCTCAGCAAAGCTCCACAACGCTGCTGTACTACTTTGGGTGAGAGACTTTATAGACAAAAAGGATTTGTAGTAAGGGAAACAACAAGGACAAATGCGGAAAAAAAAATAAAAAATAAATGAATCGGCAGATCGAGTGTTTTTTTTTACTATTTTACATCACATTACAGTTCTTCATCAGAGCCTCATCATTTACTTTTCCTACCATGCATTAGGTTTAGAGCAAAGCTATTCATTATCTACCATCCACACTGATGGAAGAACTGATAGAAACAGCAGTTCCATACCACTAATGCACAAAAGGTCCTAAATAAATTAACTAGGCTTTTCACAAGAGGTCCCAAGACATTAGAAAGCACATAAGTGGAACAATAAACGTACAGGTGCCTTCATATACATTTGTATTGAGATTTCCACATAGAGCTCTCGAAACTAAATCAGAGCCCAACTAGGGATAGGTATGTCAACCACTTTTGCTATTTAAAAGTAATAAAAAGGAATAAGGATAAGAAATTGAAATGCTGATCTGCAACGACAGCTGTTTGAAGAGAAGGGCATAAATGCATATGCGGGGTAGCACTGTTGCAAACCACCACCAGGGGCAGAAGTTGGGATGCAAGCGGTTCGAGGTTCTAAACAGAACCTAGAACCTACCGTTACCATTTTCTCTGCGCTCTGCCGCTTCCTCTTCGATCCTCTTTTAAAGCCACCTCGGGTTTGTGAACGGTGCTATACAAGTTTAACTTATTATTATTAGAGAATGTTAGGACTTGAGATTTACTAAAAACGGACAAAGCAGACATTCGGATTCCTTTAATGGGTTCTTCAGCGCCATGACCGTGGCAGGCTGGATTCCAGCTCAGGCTTAGACTGAGGTCCAGGGAAAGCCATCAACAATAATGATGTTCTGATCGCTCGGCCACCGATCATCGTCGGCAATTTCCGTGACAAAGCGTGTGATCCGCGTTTGCCAATCGCTGCCTTTCATCGCCGATTACAAAAACCGATCGCATGTACTTTGCAGCTCGCAGTACCCAGTGTGCAGTGTTCTGTCGCCTCCCCCCTTTTCTTTATTACACCGTGCAAGCGCGTGGTGGAAAATCATAAACAAACGTCGTGTCCGTGTGGAACACTGTCTATGACAGTGAAGCATCCTGGTACTCGCGGGGGAAGCAACTGATAGCAACTAATTTAACACTTAATTTAAAGAACACTTGGCGGAGTATGGTGAGTTTAAGGTTCACTGGAGAGAAGTTTAAAAAAGGCACCCGGATCAGCAATAGTCAGATGGCAAAGACGCAACCCGCACTTGCCAACACTCGCCTTTATTTGAAACAGGCAGAAGGCTCAGCAAATAACCCGAAAAATTATTTAATTCATCAGGTTAGATGATCAAGCTTTTTCAGTGGTGGAACAATAGTTATAATAGCCTGCAATTATTTTCTATTCTTGGGGGGGGAAAAAAACATGATCAGAGCATGTCTGATCAATACCTGTTACAATATTTGAGAAGAAGCAGAAGGACCAAGGATGTTCAAAGGAATGTGCATGAACCAGCAACTGCAATCTACTTGACAGTTGTTTATTTATTTAAAAATAGGTCAGAAGCAGGATTAATCCTCAGGAGTTACAACATGATCAAAGAAAAGTGTGACGTGTTCGGGAGCAGGGTTTCGTACTAGTGGTCTGGTGGATTAAGGCGTTTTGAGATCTGTTGACGCCTGCGCTCACAGGGCTGATTTTTAAAATAGTGCAGGAAAACATTCAGTGCTATCCTGATCTATCATTGTAAGTTTTATTATTACATAATCTGCCACGGGTCACCCTGTTCTCTAAATATCAGCAGTGACCATTAAACAAGCCATATTGGTTGACCACCATTCAGGATCTTTTTCCAGAGTGTAAAAAGTCGAAGAGAAGGAGCCTTCACAGGACAAGCCTAACTTATTCTAACTCTTCTATGGAAGTCCATACTTTTCTGTCAATAGGAACTCTCTGCTGCGCTTTTACTGCCCTCCATCCACTCCATAAGCTGACTAAAGACAGACTGCAGCAGCAACAGAAGTAGAAATCGCTGTCAATTCACGTGTAGGAATTTTTCCACATGAAAAAGTACTTTAGTGATATTCCAGTGAATATAAACTCCCTTCTAAAAGGTTTCTGGTGGCTAATGTTATGAAAGTGAGTCTGTGTGTGTGTGTGTGTTCTGCATTTTGAAGACTAGGCACGAGTTTTGCAGTGAGAAAACCTTAAGAGAAAAAAACAGGCACTTGTGAGAGAAAGAAGGCATGAAATCCACTACGACACCTTCAGGTAAAAACTGAGCTTATGGACAAAACTAATTCATTCTGCTCTGGGTGGAAGTCAGGCCTGGAATGGGCACTAGCCCTGGCCAGGGAGCATCCCTGGATCAAAAATGCCAACCATTCCCCTTGGGCCAAGGGTAATTTGGAATGCCTTATGTCCCTTGTATTGTTAAAAGATAAGGTAATAAGGCAGTAGATGCCAATGGACCACTTTACAAACCAATATATATATATTTAAAAATACACTTCTGCATAGTTTAATTCAATATTTAGTTTTCATCTCTGCTTTTTCCTGGTCAGGGTCATAATTTGCCCCTGCACCACCCCAGATATACTTACTATTCCAAAATACAAATCAGGTCTTAAGTTGTTGGGTCTTGATTAAATAAGGACTCTCCCTTCTCCCTAAAACGAGTTACATTTACATTTGTCATTTACATTATGGACCTTCTGGTCCATAGTCCAGTACCTTAACCACTAGGCCACCAATAAATTGGTAGAATTACACAGAAAGAGCATGCTCTGTGCACATTTAAGGACAAGTGGGTAAACACTTGGGACACGAATGCAGATGTCACGGTCAGAACATAAAGCCGGCGAGATGAGAGCTTACACTTTATCCAGCCAAGAAACGATTTTCAACCAAAACAAAGAAAGGAGAACAAACAAATGGCTGTCTGTATTTGCAAACTGCTCATCGGCAGCATTTAAAAAGGCTCAAGGCACCAGTTAATGCAAAGCGGAAAAGATTCCCTGCTGTATCTGTTCATCATCGCTATAGGAAAGGCAATTATCATTAAAGAGAATACGAGAGACAGACGCAGAATTACCAGCCTTCATGCACTTTTTCAGAAACCTTCTGCCGTCTTAGCGTAGTCTAAACACCCGCCTAACCACATGCGCCTAAAAAACATAAATCAGACACCTGAGGTGAATTTCTGCACTGAAATTCTGACTGTGTTCTGGAAACAAACGTTTCGTGTTGTTAGACCTCAGACAACAGTGAGTGGAACACTGGACAAGTTTGTGTTTGAAATTCTTGCCAGAAAGGCAGGATCAGCACAGCCAGGAACCAGGGAAGCCTCTGTCCTTACTTAACAATTATAATAAATAAATAAATAAATAAATAAGAGTTCTGTACAGGGAGAGAAAAGGGTGGGAGATGAGAAAGACCCAGGGAAACAGATGTGAAAGAAAAACAGGAGGTGAGAAGGGAGGATATGGGAGTAAGATGACTGGCCGGACGGGAACTTGTGGGAATTAACAACAACACATACCTCTGGAATATAACATTCACACGGACTGTGATAAGTCACTCTTTATTTCAAGCGGTTTATTTTGTAAATTGTGGTAGTCGGCATGTTAAAAAGGCTAAACAGATTTTTTCTAGATACCAGGTTATTAACCTTTCCCATATGCAACTGGTCAGTGCAACTGGTCTGTAATGGACTAGAGTTCTGGTGGTCCTGTCCTGGCATTGGAAAAAAGCAATAATCATTCCCCTCTTATTCTGAGAGAGCTCACTATTTCACTGCTTCCCGTAAACCGTGCTGCTTGTTTCCCTAGTGGGATCTGGCAACCCTGGAATTAAACGCAGCACCTGCGCAAGGGCTCAAACGCAGCATATATGCTTAAAGGGGTGAAGGATTTCATTTTCCAATTGTTAAAGTCTGAAGTATGATTATTGCAAAACAAATCTTGATTATTATTATTATTATTACTACTACATAGGTCACGTAGACCTGGAGCGTGCCTGTTATCGGAATACCCAAGTGCATGGCAACGTGATCGGGTCGGCAAACTCAATATTCCTTTAACTGCAGAGACTCTAAGTCTGAAGAAACACTTCGTTCTGTCTTTCAGTGGCCAAAATTTCAGTGCATCCGGTCATTGACGTTGGTTTGTGAAAGCACCTGCATGTAGATAAACTGCATAAACGTTCTCACTTCTGAAACTGCAACTTAACTAGCTGGGACTTGCAACCAAATTCGACCCAAACCTAACCTTCAAAGAAGGATTAAACTGCACAGAGGCGAAACGTCTAAGGGAAGCAGACAGGCTTCCTGTGCTGCACTGATCCACCGGCAGGTACGGCTGCCTGAAAGCTCACTCCCATGTTAGAAGCAGGGGGCGTCGAAAGGTTAACAGAAGCCTCGTCTGTGTTTGATCCGGATTGGCTGGGCTGATCAAAGCAGAAGATTTAATGGATGCTACTCCGCACTGCTGTCTTTAGAAGAAAGAAGGTGGAGGGAAGAGTAAAAAGTGCTCCACGGAGCTCTGAGAGAGACTGTGCTGTCTGCTCGCTTTGCACACTACACATTATTTTTGTCAGTCCAAGAGAGAGGCAAAAACAATTGAGTTATTCTGTCTCTGGGGGGTGGGAGGGGGTGGAAGCAAGAAGAGAGACATTGCACCACCACACTGGCCGTTACAGGATCGGGGGTCACCATGTTCTTGTTATCCATGATATTGCACTCCAAAGCCTGCAGCTGGAGCTTGAGTGTGATTGGGCACGACAATAAAAGCAGCATCCACAGACGGTGTCGGTGTCGGTGCTGGCGTTGCAGGCTCGCCCTGTGTGTACTTCAGACCAATGGGTGATGGATCGCATCTGCAGATAAAGCCTTGGTGATGTAGTTAAGAGCACGAAGGACTGGGTGATGTAACGTGATATATTTGTTAGGTCAAAGGGTGGAGACGAGCATCATGATATAATGCAGAGACGATTACAAAGAACGCGCGTAAAGCTGTCATTATCTGGGTAGATTCAGATACACAGATATGGCAAGCAAGCTTCTTCCCCGTCCTGGTTAGATGCAAGAGGCTGACAGGGGGCCGAGGGGATTTCTACACAAGTGTTAATTCATCATAATGAACCTGCTGGTTACAACGGACCTTAAGCAAAGATGAAAACCAAAACATGGCAACCACGGGTCTGCCTTAATACATAGCATCTGTCCCTTCCCTACATGTCACACTCTCCCTACTGAAATACACACCTACACCCACTCCCGCCCCCGCCCCCACACACTGTACTGTGCAAACGCAAGTCTTGGATTTGTTGGTTTTTTAAGCAGTACCCACTTGCTATAATCAGTACTAGGCATGTGCTGGTGCCATGTCGGTATGATTTTTTTTAGACGATATAAAACGTCCATATCGTGATATTCCGACGTCTTTACGTAATGGATTTACACAGAGTATTGAGTACTTCCATTACGTGACTCATCGGCAGCGCAATAGATCTGCCAGAAACTGGGTTCTGTTCTATGGGAGAGGTGGAGTTTGGTCCAAAAAGGGGACTTCGGTAGTGTGGAGGTGGCTTTGTTACCAAATATCAGATGTACAACAAACTACAGTGACACGCAAGTCATGCAAAAGGTCTGTACCAAGAAATCTTATGTTTACCACCTAAAGATGAGTGCGAGGTAAGTCCAAAATGCCGCGGGATGAGGTATTTTGAAGTATTATTTTATATATTTTGTTGCGATTGTACGTTGTTGAAATATATCGGCAAACATATCGTTACTGCAAAAGTACACTAAAATATTGTGATATTATTGTAGGGCCACATCAGTATCGTATGTTCATAGTATGTATATAGTGCAAGGCCAGCTTATAGCAAAAGGTACAGCTCTAGAATTTTACTGTTACTCTGGGCCGAAAAGCACTTCCTGTCCTATTGTACTTTCTGATCAATAAAGCAGTTGGCAGGAAAAAAAGTACCCAGTCTACTCACTGGGTCTGCCTTCAAGTACAAGGTATTAAATAACATGCAAGGGGAGAGCGACTGAAAACATTCATTTAATTACACCCTGAGAACGGCAAAACATCATTTAGTTGTTTGTTTAACGCCCCGGTTATCTACAAGGCACGAAAGGTAAGTGCTTAGGTTTTAAATAAAACGCTCATATATTTGTTCGCTTGCTTGCTTGCTCTAGTTTTATAGATTTTTTTTTTTTTTAGAAATACCCTTTGTTGTGTGTGTATTTCGTATTTCATTGTTTCTTTCATTGTCCTCGGCAAAACATCACTTGTAATTGGAGTGATTTTCGAGTGAGGCGGTCACCTCTAATAACCAGGTTCTCCGATCGCATCACCTGTGGCTCCCCGTAGGGACCCACACCAGATTTAAAACTCGGACACTCGCATACAAAGAAGAAAAAAAACAAATAAAAATGGACCAGTCCATTGTTCCCTAGAAGCACTGCACATCACCCTTCGAGACTCAAGCTTCTCTTAACTGGCCACACCACTCAAAAATAAGTTCTGTTTATTTCAAATACTATTAACATAAGCTTAATTCTTACACACTTCATCCAAGCTGACCAAAGCATTAGGGTCCCTTTTCGAGTGATGGTCCTGCCTTTGTTTTGCCACTACCATCGAAGGCTTGCTCCATTTGGGTTTGGGTTTAGACAATAGAAAATCGTAAAGCTGCTTTTAGACAATGAAGACTGAATAGGACATCTGGCCCCAGTTCCACTGGATTCTCAATGACTGGACCCGTTTGATTATTCTGACTTTTCCCTGACTTTAGGAGTCTCAGTCACTTAGTACTGCCCAGAAAAGCAGCTTGTTTTTAAACACGGTTACGCCTTTGGATCTTTTTGAGCAGCATACAGGAGCAACATGCAATACTGATTAGGGGTGGGCAAAATGGTCCTATAATATTAAGTGCAATAGAAAATGTCCTCTGTGCTGCCGCCCAGGTGGTGGAATGAACCTCTGCTGGATGTCAGAATGGACGAGTCTTAACCGACGAATATAGATATCCTTTACGCTTGGCGTTTGAGTGAAAATGTATTTCTATTAAATAAAAATAAACATTGTATTTTGTATTTTACAACTCCTCGAGTGTTTTAGCTGAATGGTGGCCTTGGGCTGTGGGCCCTTTGTTCAAGAATGAGATAATGTCCAAGAATAATAGCATGTACCTCACAATAACATGCAAATCGCTCTGGATAAGGACATCTACTAAATCCTGCTAATCTAAATGTACAGTGTGTACGAGTGAAGATAAAAAAAATCCCAACCTGACCCCAAGGCAGCATCAGGATATAGCCAGTGTAGTCACTGAAACCTTTGTCAGATTGCTTATGTGGCAAAGTGCCACAGAGGTAGTCCAGAAACTCCCACAATGTGGCGTTTTAATTAGCCGAGTTTAATGGAATGCACTCGTAGCGGCCTAGATTATTTAATGAGGTCGTGGAGGTGCAGGCTACTGCTTCACACACTGTTTGGCACCATGGTGATGCTCAAAAATAAAAGGAGAAAGCAGGACGCTGGGGAAAATGGGAAAGGATCAAAGGCAGCAATGTTTCGCTTAATGCAGGTTCACAGTGGTGTTCGGTCCATCCACGACAATGGCAAAATGACATCAGACAGTAAGGTCAGGCAAAGGCTTAAAAGTAACGGTCCCTATTTTCATACAAACAGCGTATGCATGTACAACCTGAACCTTTTAAAGTTATGCAGAACAAGAAAAGAAAAAAAAGCAGAAAAGATATTAATGGTGACTCTAATGATCATGAACTCTCGATTTTGAAACCTAAATGAGAGAAAATGTTTAGAATCCACTATCGGGGAGAACATAACGCCACTGGTTTTGCTATATGAAACCTTTTCTGCCCTGCTGTTGCTGACCAGCACGTTTGGCGGTCCTCACTAATGACATGGATACACAACTTTTAAAGTCATCAAACAGCTGCATTGTTCAGTACACACGACTGTCGCAATCAAGACTCGTTGTGGTGTGTGCGGTGCCCATTTGTGCGATTTCCTGACCATATTTTGTCACGAAAAAGCACTGAAATGTTGGGAGTTCGTACAGAAGCTGGTTTGTTTTACTTCCAAAACATTAACAAGAGCATAGACTTGGTGACTGAGGATGGCTTTGACCACATGGGCAGCGGGAATAGTTTTATGCACAGAGAGTTGAGGGGGGGAAAAAAAAAAAAAAAAAAAAAGAGAGGAAAAACACACAATAAACAAAAAACAATAAAAATCAGGGCAGTGATATATTACAATTAATTCATAATCATTTACAACTGTACTACTAGTCGGTACCCGGTCAGTCTCCCTGCCTTCACACCAAACAGACGATTCAGTGGCTTTATCTTCAGAGTCAATGCTCGAGAAAGACATGTATTTTGCAACAGCAATAAGGAGCAGAGATAACTAAAAAGATATGGAAACCCTGGACTTCTAATCGATTGCCCTGATCGAGCACTTGGCCTGCTGACTTCCTCGCTGCTTGGGATTCCAACATTAAGCCAAAAGGGTGAGAAGAAATGGACTTGTTCTAATAGCCTATATAAAGTCTTGACAGGCAGTTGAATCAACAGTCCACCCCTTACCCACGAGCAATAGCAGCGTGCGGCAATTTCATCAGGATCAGGAATGGTCTTTTAGGAAGGATAGCAGCCAAGAAACCTTTTTGGAAGGGGAACAGGGGGAAAAGTCCAAGATGTACTAAAGCTTACAAGAAAAACGAAGGTCAGTGAAAGAGAATATTATGGAGTTTTAAATAGTTGTAGCCTAAAACTTTTCTTGAAATTTTTAATCTTTTAGTTATGGTTTTATATATATCTCTACCTATCTCTCTCCCCTTGAGCCCTGCTATTTCAGCAACACTTGTTCATATTACAAAGTATACATTTCTGGACACTCCATTAAAAAACAGTGGTAGCAAAACAGTCCTGCCAATAAGTCCGTTCATCTTTGTCTTTCGATCTTTAAACAATATCCACAAACAACTGGTTTGCCAACTTTAAATCCAGGAATTTGACTGGCCTGCCCAGATCCTTGACCTACCGATACAAGACACTAAAATTGCATTGAAATGCCAAAACTGAGCCAGATTGTCTAACGCCATAAGCCACCCTCACAGTCAAGTTTCAAAATGACGTCCTAGAAGAATAAAGGTTGTTATACTAGCGAAGATGCAGAGAAAAATCCATACTAATCCCCATGTTTAGGCTGTAATTTTTGGTTTCCTCAAACATTTCTAAACATGATGCATGACCATAAAAAGATCAAGAACACAAATCCGACCGAATATTCACTGCAACTAAAAGGAAAAAAAATCTAGCTCAGTCTTTGCTGGTCGGCGTTTAAAACAATCATTAAACAAACAAAATTGTTGCTTTTGATTTCTGTTATGACCAACGGTCTGGAGGACAACATCAAAAAGGACAGGGTGATCTGGTTGCTCAAAGTCTTTGGGACACTGTGACAGGAGTTCAACAATGTGGGACAGAGTTAAGAGGGGAAAGGCACAAGACTTTGTAGTGTGTGTGTGTGTGTGTGTGTGTGTGTGTGTGTGTGTGTGTGTGTGTAAAACGGTGAATGGAGAATCACATGGATAAAGCCACATGAACAGGGTTTCTCAACTTCCACATCACTCAGCCAACCCAAACATTTTTATCACTTGCTTGTTTTTCTGTTCGAATCGCTCATCTTTCTCCACCCTGTTGTGCACCGAGAAGTTCAAAAGTTCACAAGGTCTGAGAGTTAATCTTCAATCCACACAGCATTCCATTCTACAGCTCTGAAGCTACCACTTGTGCAGTCCTCAAAACCCTGCATGTAAATGTGTGAAGAACAAATTAGCCAGGATCGAGCTGAAGGAGAACTTTTCAGGGTTTATCCACTACCAAGAGTAAACGAACAAGACAACTAGATCCAGGATCTTAAGGTTTTATTTAATGTTGCATCAGAACCCGTCGCTATTCACGGCAGGAGCAAAGCTAGAGCAATGCGTCAGTCACACTTTGGATGCGTCAGCCAATTTGGAGCAATCAGTTACTCCTAATGCATGTCCTTATGTGCCATTGTCTTGAGGATTCCAATAAGAAACACAATTCACTCCTACACATCATTCGTGAATGAATTACAGAAAACTAGTACGATGAAACCCTTGTGACACCTGCTGACAGAAAAGAGAATCGCAGTATTGAAAGGCAAGCAGAAACAGAAACAGTTTTCTTTTTTGTCAAGCTTATGGCTGTATTATACATTATAGTACTGTACTAAATGTTTTTAACTTATATTAGCCTTTAGAATAGTAGTAAACCTAGTAAAATAGTAGGTTTACAATATACTACTACCACATAACGTTATGTAAGGTAATGTTTGATCGACATCCATGCCGGTCGCATCCTCTTTTACAGAACATGCATACCTGTCAAAATTAAATGGATTACAATACATTTTTAAAAAAATCCCAGGTGTCTTAAGTCAAATTTATTTATAGCGTTTTTCCTCATGACAGCATCATCTCAGACCAGCTTTACACATGTGGTAACAGGGGCAAGGGAAAAAAAAAACCTCTCAAATGAGGAACAAGAGTCAAACGGGACCAAATATCCACAGGCAGCCTAGATGTTCTAAGAAAGAAATGAACTAAATCATCTAAAGAAATTTCTAGCACAACACTAATTAAAGTACATAGAGGCCAAACAGAAAAAGCATTAAAAAAAATATATATATAAAAAACGTAGAAAATAGACTAAAATCAAAACACAATAGTATGAAGGGTGTTACAATAGAATAGAAAACTGAAGAATCTAATAAAATAGTAAATATACACATTAGCTAATGAATATAAAATTGCAGTTCTCATGCTATTTGTCATCAATATATTTTTTTTTACATTTATTTTATTCCTCTGTAATCAAGGGCCTATTTTTTCTGCAATTCGCTGCTTGTTGGTATTATGGTACATTTTTACGCACGCGTGTTTCTCCAATGTTAAACGTGCAATGATTTCAATGATTACAGTAAGAGTACGTAATACGATGTGCATGCACACTTGCGCTATCTATGAGCGAATGACTCGGCTATCAGGAAAACATCTTCATTTTGATCACATTTGATAGTCAAGAGGATTATGGATTTTAAGCTTCTATTTTGTCACGGATGTCAGTCTTGGCTGAAGCAGCATCACTGACAGCTACTCCCCTTTGCTTTTCTTCTGCTCACAGTGCTTGCTTGGTGTTGTATGGTTTTCAAAGAAGACTCCCTACTAATCGATATCATTTCTTCATGCAGGAGCAGCTTAGGCCCATTTGCTTTGTCTGGCTGAAGCCACTTTAACGGGGTTATTTTTGAATCGGGTTAAATGCACACTTTCCAGGCATTTCGGCTGAACGAAGCACGACTGCCGCTGACATTTAGTCTGCACTTAAGCAGAAAGACTATCCAATGCTTAATATGTAACGGCACGAAGCCGAAGGCATGAAGGGACAAGCAAGGCCAGGTGAAACGCGTATGGAATCACTGGTCATGTAAAAACCTTTAACGCTCGTGTTTTACAGGACGACGTGATGTCCAGTACCGGATTTTAACGTTCACTTGCCACGACTTTCCAGGTTTTCCCAAGACTTGTACAAGTCTTGTTCCAGAGAGGTGAAACTACTTGGAAAGCTCTATATTAATGCCCTACCTGCAGGGGAAAACCAATTGATTCTAGTTGTAGCAATCGAAAGCTCAGTTTTATGAGCGAACACACATGCGCACACAAATTCTGTTCATCATGTAACTAAAAGCAGAAAGATCCTAATGACCTGGCTTAATCACACTTAATGTCATGATCAAGGACAATCTCATTCTCAACACATTTATAAATTAATAACATTGCTCGCAAAAATTTGGAAACATTTCAAAACGACTTGAAATGCACAGCTACTATTTTTTTTAGCTATTTTATGACAGGTTAAATGTCACGCACGTCTCCAGACCTAAACCCTATGAGCGTCCGGGGGAGGGCGTTCTCAGACGGAAGGTGGAGGAGCGAACGATCTCTAACATCCACCAGCTCTGTGATATCATGGAGGTGTGAAAGAGGACTCAATGGCAACCTGTGAAGCTCCAGTGAACTCCACGGCCAAGAGAGTTAAGGCAGTCGCATGAAATATTGACACATTTTGTCCTTCATCACTTAGGGGTGTACTCACTTTTGTTGCCAGTAGTTTAGACATTAATGGCTGTGTGTCATTTGGAGGGCACAGCAAATTGACACCGTTACACCAGCTGTAGACTGATTACTTTACACTGTATCAACGTGTCCTATCTTCAGATGTAATAAAATAATTACAGAAATGTAAAGGATGTACTTACTATTGCGAGACACTGTATTACCGTACTGAGTACACTAATAGATCATGTTAGATCAAGACAATCCAATTAAACAGATGGGACAAATACTTTTTCCCCTGAGGAATCAAAATCAAATCACTTCCCCTCTGGGATTAATTAAGTGTGTGTGTGTGTGTGTGTGTGTGTGTGTGTGTGTGTGTGTGTGTGTGTGTGTGTGTGTGTATATATAGTTTTTCTCTTGGGATCGAGTTAATGCACACATGATATTTTCCAGACTAACAGCAAAAAGGTCCCGGATTCAACCCCAGGGTTCACAAACTTAAGCGCCGCTGTACATGATTGCTTTGGTGGCCTCTCTCCAGCTAGCCATGAGAAATAAAAGGCACGTTTGAGTGCGTCTATCACAACACGGGTCAGTTATTTCCTCAGCACCTGGTTAATAAGCACTCAGCAGTGTGAACGTGCTGTTTCAGCTGGCCAGGTCTTTTATAGTAAAGCTCTGTGAGTATATAGTCTGACAGTGACCTAGTTTACACCACTGGCACAGTTCCTTTCTGTCATGACCACACGCTACATGGTTTGGTTTTTTGTAAGATGGCTTTGTAACCCAGGAGAATATTCTTAACTCAACCCTAGAAACCGTCACAGAAATGCTGAGCGTGGAGAGACGGAAAAGAAAGGCTGAAACAGGGGTATCGGGCGAGTCCTGGCTGCATTTCAGGAGGTCAGAAGCCTCCACTAGGCTGCCCCATGGGCAAAATGCTGTCCTCCCGTTCTGTTCATGCAGGTAGGCAGGTGGTGAGAGGGGGAAAGCGTGAGAGTGAGCGAGAGACTTGCGAGAAAATGCCAGAGAGAGCGGAGATATTCCGACACGATGGCCAATCCCATTTTCCACTAGCAGGTGTTCCGGATAAAACTCCCAGGATGCAAGGCCAGGGGTAAGCACTGAGATGTAGCTAAAGCTACCCATACAGGTCCCTGGAGTATTCTCGCTGCATCAGTTCAGGCTTGGCCAAAATTCACCAAGCACCAACTGTTGTCACAATTCAGTCCAAATGGACTCAGATGACATCATACATTTCTAGTGCTTTATTTATTTATATATACTTATTTACTACATATATATACACACACACACACACACACACGCGCGCACACACACACACACACACACAAACACACTAATGTGCAAAAGTCTTAAGGCACGATAAGATTACATCTAGCACTGTTTTAGCATGGTACCTTTACTATAACTATTCTTTATCAGACTACAATCAGCAAACACTGGACATTTTATATGCAATATTAAAAAACAAAAACAGCCAGCTTCTACAGGCTACAGTGGAAAGTGCACTTCTTACAAAAATAGGGCATATTTCATTATGGGATATTTCATTTTGAAGTATTTTTGTGAACATTATATTTAGTGTCACACTTGGGCTTCACTGGGATGCCAAAGTTCACCCTTCTTCAATAAATGGCTTGATCAGGAAAAGTATTTAGAGAAGGGTTGGCAGCCAGGATGTTTTAACTCTCACAAAGATTAGAATGAAGATCATGAAAGATGGTGAAGATGACGGTGTGTATGTTATGTATGGTCCTTATAAGATGGCTAACACAACAAATCTATGGTGGCCTAAGACTTTTGCACAGTACACACACACACACACACACACACACACACACACACACACACACAAGCATAAAACGTTTACGCTGCACACGTTTACCTCATTGGTTAGTTGAATTTGTATTTTAAAAAAAAAGAAAAGAAAAAAAAAAAAAGATAATTACCCTGATCTTATTTATTTTCTTCTAAAGTTATTCGTGTGGTTTTTCACTCCTGATAATGCCTTGATAAATAAGGCAGTTATGTTCAAAACGGTGTTTAAATCCAGCCTTTTATTTATTAAAAATAGGTTATTGCAAATAATTCATATCAACTTACTACTTACTTACTAACAAAGTATCATGATAGTTCTCAGTCATAATTGCCCAGCCCTACACACTGGACTTTTTAAACTTAGTTAAACTGATATGGCTGTACAGTTTTCAGCGTGTTGATAGTGAATAAGTGCCTGATATAGTAGCAGAATAAGTGCCTCTATTGCTCCCGTCTGAATTAACATGCTATTAAGCGCAACAGCTTTACTACTTTAATAAGTAACGCCTGTAAAATAGTCAAAATATGACAACTGCGTGACTAAAACGGGGCTTAACGCCATTTTTGAAATTAAGTTTCAACTAGTGTGACTTGGTTAAAAAAAGTGAGTAAAAAGTGTGACTTTTACCCGAAAGCCTAAGACTAAAACCACATCGAAATCAATTGTTAAAATGAAAACTGATTTGTACTCTTCCCTCTTTCGGTGGACTAACGCATCAGCTTAATGAAAGCTTTCAAAGCATCTTAATAAGCTCAGTTAGAGACGTGCTCAGACTGCTCAACACTAGAGCTGAACCTGTAACAAATGACTCACTCTTAAACAAAAATAAAGTTCAATGAATTCACACAGCATGCGGCTGCATAACCCGTTACTAACACGATCAATGGCTCAACTGGAATAGAAAGCCTTCTCAACTGGAATATCGTAATCCAAGAAATATCTCTGCCTAAATGAACGATCCCGATCGACCGGCCACTGATCACAAAGCCTGCCCCTAAACAAACATGTTTGTTGTGTGGAACTTTTACACAGTCTGTCAGAGTGATGTAAAGTTTGCATCCTGTAATGCGTGCAAAAAAAAAAAAAAAAAAAAACCTCATGGGGAAGCACATTAAAATGTTTCAACAAAACTAATTTAATACGTCACTTATAGAACAAACACGGAGTTTGGTGAGGGAGGTAGGAGGTCCATGTACTTGGACCTAAATCTAGAAAGTGGACCTAGATAAATAAAGTGCACTTGAGATTTTCTCTCTCTGTAAAGATTACCAGTCAAGCCTCGGCAATTTTCATGATGGAATAAGTTTCGTTTTTGTTTGTTTAAAAGGTGACATGCTTTCCTTTTTCTCTTAAAAATAAAGATACCGAAACCACACTCTCACTGGAGTTACTGTAGTGTTCCATCCCTAATACAGTGGTACCTTTAGTGAACTCAAACTTAATTGGTTCCAGAATGCCATATGAATTTGGCTTTTTTTTTTAATTTTTTTTTTTAAGTTTGAATCAGACTTCCCCGGTCAAACAGGATTACTCCATTCTGGAAAGGGTTATAATTGGACTGGACTATGTACATTGTCTATGGAGGGGTTTATGTTCCAAGTCAGAATTTTTGATCGAATTCATAGGCAAAAATAAATAAGTAAATAAGAAATGAAATAGACCGTACAAATTATTTAAGTGAAGGTGTGTTCGAATTCCAAGGTTTCACTTGTGTGCTAGGAGGGATCAAATATCTTAAGCAAAAAGTGCTTTGTTAGGTTGTGTAACGGACTTTTTGGATTTCATAAATGCACGAGTCAGCCACTGGACTCAACGCTGCTTTAACAATGGTAAGCACGTTGACTGGTTGATGTTACTGTAATGTTTAACAGGTTTGCACATTTCCAACATCATGCATTTTCACTTGTAAAAACGTAGCTTACATTTACAGCACTTAGCAGACGCCCTTATCCATGGCCACTTGCATCTCATACGGTCTTACACTTCAAGCAATGGTGGCTTAAGGGCCTTGCTTAAGGACCCAACCGTGGCAGCTTGGCAGAGGTGGGATTTGAACCAGAATCCAGTACCTTAACACCTCTAGGCTACCGCAGTCCCTAATTCTTGTAGGACTGTTCGAGCTGACGGCTTTGAGGTTTAGTATTGATGACGGCATACATCAAGGATAAACCTAGAAGCAGTCAGTCTGAATGAACTTCCAAACACCTACGCGAAAGTCTATAAAACTAGGAATTTAGACAGAGCAGGAACTTACTGCTGGTACCAGGAGCTTCTTCACCTCCTCCACAGCTCTCCTCATTTTGATCTCGGCTCTCGCCTGCGTGTCCTCCACTGTAATCAGTACGTGAAGGTCCTCGTTCAGGTGCTCCCAGTTTGGCTTCCCCCTGTTCTGTTCCTCCTAAAAAATGAAGGGGGGAAAAAAAAAAAGTTAGTCTTGCATGCAGACTCAAAAAGTATTAACTATTGCACAACAAAAGGACAGTAAGCCTGATTAATCACATAAGCCTTACACGCCTAATAAGGTCTTAAATACAACAGTAGGAAATAAAAACCTGTTTTAACTCCACATGCTGCAGCTGTGAACGGACTAAACAGTACAGACTACAGCACTGATGTATGAGGTCACAGTACAGCACTGCTATATTTCAATATTATTTATTTATGTAATGGCAGTGGTATTATTATTGCTGCTTCTGCTCTCTTTATCACTCTCTGCTATGGGTTCTCGCCTAACAGACGGGCTGGTCGCCAACCAATCAACACGAACGGATCCCCAAGCAGAGGTGGGAGTTAAGACGTTAAGAGCAGTAGAAGTCAGTCACTCGCTCGAAAGCCTTACTCGTCGAGCTCATAAGCTCAAGTTTGGACCAGAGTGGTCTGCCTCAGTTGATGAGTTTAGAGACTTTTGTGGACGTTGCCATTATACTGCTCACAAAAATTAGGGAGGCAATGTGAAATATCCCCTAATTTGTGTGACTTTTGATTTGCATAATTGTGTATAAACTGGAAACGCTGCTCGTAAATGTGCCTGTCCTATTGTAAATAGTACTGAATGCATATTCTCTATAGATATTGGAAATACACAGGTTCACATTCGCTCGTTGAGTCTCCGTTTCTTCTGGCTGATCTTGCTGTCAAATAAGTATCAGGACCAGCGTACCATCCTCTTAGGTGTTACCTCGCCGTATTTTCTACCATTATTGTAAATTTGCATAAAGATTTTAGAAAGTTTTTATTTTTAGCCGTACCACTGGCATTTATGTATACGTTTGCACACGCTTTTCTTGTGAAAATACCCTTTGCATTGCAGTAGAGTAGCTTAAACGGATATGACTCGGGTTCTGTAAAACACAATATCAAGGCCGACGTTAAACTGCGCATACCTGTGGAGAATTTTAGAAGTGCAAACGGCAGCAGCGGTTTCAATCATTCTCTCTTACATCTTACCCTTTCATGTACTGAAATAATATACAGCTCACAAACATGACGGTATATCATTTTTGTAAGCAGTGTAGTACGATTTTCGCCCCGATCGATTCTTCGATCGAAACTGAAACCGGGGATTTAGGCTCGTTTTAGGACCAATTTACGAATGAACACTGTAAACAAACATTCTCCAAAAATAGAATACAACGGAAATGACAGACCGCTTAGCACAGGAGTGCTTCAACAAGCTGAATAAAGGGCACTTTGAAACTGAATGCTAACAGTTCCAAAAATTAAACATACTTCCCCTGTTAACGTTTGTGTAAAATAAATGTAAAAAATAATACAATTTAGGGTAGCACGGTTGCCTCACAGCAAGTATTTCCCGGGTTCAATCCCAGAATGGAGCATCCTCAGCCATTTGTGTGGGGTCTGCATGTCCTCCCCTTGTCTGTGGGGGGGTTTACTCTGGTTTCTTCTCAAGAATTAAGACGTTCTTTCTAATTAGGTTAATTGGTGTCTCTAAAGTGGTCCTTAGTGTGTGACTGTGTGCCCTACAATAGATTGGCACCATCTCTAGAGTTGTCCCATCTCCCCCATGTGGATTAAGTGCAATATGACGGCTGGACAGCTAGAGACCGCACAAAAACTCGTCAAGAGAACTAGAATGAATGTTAGGATGTTTATATAGTAGTGCTGAAGCCGCGTCACGGGTTGAAAAGTCTCGGTTTTAATTGGTTGTTGATCTGTTTGTTGCAATAGTCCAACTGGTTGCATTTTGATTGGTGGGAATCTCTTGTGGTTTTGCTTAACGTCGCTATCTGCATCAGTGGCCATTTCAGATACACACAGTATACATAAGTATACATCAGAAATAGCTATGTACACGCACACATGCGCACACACACATCAATGCCAATTTTAGAGACATCAATTAACCTAATACTCATGTCTTTGGACTGCGGAGGAAACCGGAGTACCCGGAGTAAACCCACGCAGACACGGGGAGAGCATGTAGACTCCACATAGAAAGGATCCAGGTAGCTCCACCCTGGGATTGAACCCGGAACCTTCTTGGTGTGAGGCGGTGGTGTTACCCATCGAGCCACCGGGAATCTCCTTTGTACTAATAGCCAGTGAGTATGATTTTTCATGACTGCTGAGCCCTTCTTTCTTTCATGTGCTCGAACCCTCATCCCAGACGAGTGCAAGTGCCCCCTCCCAATTGAGAACCACTGCTCTAGGTTCTTGAATTGTGGCCGAAGTCCGATTCCCATTTGTCGAGAATACTAGTAATTAGTAACCTAAAAATATTCACTGGCCACTGAACAGCGTTAGGGTAACAACACTAGCTCTACCTCCTAATCTATCCCTTTCTCTCTCTCTCTCTCTCATGCTGCTGCTGCTGCGCTTAAATGATTAGCTGTTTGTACAACGAGCATGCTAATTGAGGTGTCTAAATAGTAAGAGTGCATTGTGGGCCACGGCAGGGGGGCTGCACCTGACACGCGTGCACAGTGAGAGCCACACATTAACGTCTATAAAGCCCCACCCCCCTTCATTCCTCCCTGCCACAAGCACGGTTGCCATGGCACTGCTTATCGCATGCTCTTTACAAACGCTCTCCTTTGGCGTGTGCCGCTCCGTCCCAAGAACGGCACGAGGATCTGAAAGGAAGGCTCCATTGTTCCTGTTGGCACTCCAAAATAAATCATGCCCATCTCTCCAGTAATGCACTGTAGTTTTCGGTTCTACCCGTCACAGCTTCTGTAAGGATGCAATTTTAAAAAGAATGTAGCAGCCCTTCTGATCCTTGTGTAGTCTAGGGAACAAGCAGGGCCTTTCCTTGTAACAAAACATAAAAATGGCTACTGAAATTCGACTCGAAAGCACAGAGCAGCTAAGAAAATGGCAAGGTGTAAACGCTCACTGGTCACAATTTTTTTCTAGGTACACCGACCTATTCTACACTTATTGTCCATTTCCTGTATTGCATCTGTAGTTCTACAATTACAGACTGTAGCCTGTCTCTACACACCCGTGTGTCCACTTTACTCTCTTGGGCAATGGTCAGGACCCCCACAGGACCGATACAAGTCAGGTAGTATTTGGACAAGGTGTGGTTGTGGTGGCGTGTGTGTGTGTTGCTAATAGGAGTGGATGAGACACCAGTGTTTTTTGGAGTTTTAACCACTTCCGTGGTGGACTGAAAGTGTCCAGCCACCAGAATCCTTTAGGGAGCATCCTGTGAGCACTGACGAATGATCAGAGAATGACTAACAAACTGTGCAACAACAGTCGAGTGGATGTGGAACAATAGGAGTGCGCACTGAGTGAACAGTGCAAACTCCAGCAGCACTGCTGTGTCTAAACCCCTCATACCAGCACAACAGACACCAACACACCACTACGTTAGTATTGAATGATCCAGCAACCAAATAGTACCTGATCTGTACCGGTACTGACTATTAGATAGAGTAAAAGGGTGTGTGTGGGTGTGTGTGTGTGTGTGGGTGGGTGTGTGTCTGTCTGTCTCCATCCGGCAACTGGGTTCATGGGCAGGAACAACCCTAGATGGGGCGCAAATCCACCGTAGGGCACGCACGCACACACACACCTAACGCCTTTGAAATGTGGGAGGAAAGTACCCAGAGCACGTACGTACGTGTGTGTGTGTGTGTGTGTGTGTGTGTGTGTGTGTGTGTGTGTGTGTGTGTGTGTGTGTGTGGAAAGTGAAACTCAAACTCGACAATGAGTGTAGAAACCTGAAGATGCACCTAATACAATTAAAGATGAGAATAATGATTATAATTACATCCATAAAGATGGTTAGACTTTGTCGCTGTCAGCTCTACACCTGTCCTGCAAGTCATTTCTTAGCCACATGATCTGCTATGCAAAGCGCTTATATTTGAAGCAGTCAGTGTGAGAATCTCTAATAAAGAGCACGAGGACAGCCGTGTTGTGCTGCACACTGGGATGCTGTGCTCAGGCCTCAGAGCACTAATTAGAAGAGATGATTACATTACACAGGTCTACAGTTGCCGTTCAATCAGAAGGTGAACGATCAGACGTCTCAAACGAGCACCACGGCTCTGTCCCTGCTCGCTTTGCTTCCGTCCTCGTCAATGCCCTTCTGTGCGTCTATCTGTCTCGTGCTTTCTAGTACAGACCTTCTGAAATGACGTACCCAGGCTTTCCGAACGCAGAGTTCAGAGTCCAGATCCTTAAGCGTGCTTTATTTGCCATGTTTGGTCGCCTATGCTTTCAGCCTAATATTTCGCTGCTTCCCCACAATGCTCCCGTCATGCAGCACTGTGCAAAAGTCTGAGGTCACCAATAGATTTGCTGTTTCAGAAATCATGTGATAAGCACATAACATTGTCGACGCCCCAAAATGATCCAACTTTAATTCGATGCGTCATTCTATTCTTTTCCACAGGTCTCCAATCCAGTCTGTGTGCTTAAGAATATTTTGGGTTTTTCCTCCCCTTTCCATTTTGTCGAAAGGTATTTCAATGCTGCTACCCTTACAAAAGACCATTCCTGATCAAGCTTCCCAATGAAAACGCCAGACATCGCTCAGGTGTAAGGTTACATTAAATGCCGTTTTTCTTGTGCGTTTTTAAATACTGTTGTTATTCTAACAACGAGGCAGACGTAATTAAATAATCAGCATTACAGCATTGCTAAAAGAATCTAAGCTAGACTATACAGTGCTGTAAGAACCAAGGCTGTAACCAGTTTTGCAGGAAGGAGAAGGAATAATCATCCAGTGAATAATAATCTAAGGCTAAAAATACAAGCGCACAGGCTACCGGCAAACTGTCTGTGAGCAGGCCACGTGCCGAAAAGTGCCCTACCCAGACTGAGCATAGGCGCACGCGGGTAGAAACTTCAAATGGTCTCGCCGTGCGCGGCGATGCGTAAGGGAGGAGAGGAGATGAGTAAGAATGTAGAAATGCATTCTCCAGACACTTATTAAACTCCCACACCAAACATCCTATTTCTGGCAAGGCTGTCATCATAACCAGTCTACCCTGGCAGCGCTTGGTCGACACGGCCTAAGGATGCCACAACGCTATTTATGGACGGATTTAAAGCGGTGCAGTCATTAACAGACACAGGACACCGCATGAGAGAGACGGGCGAGACAGACATCAATTGGAAAAACGAGAACATGCTACAAGGGCAAAGCGGTGTGGAAGAAAGAAACGGCAAGAATAAACACGTCTGCATATGGGCTTTATCCGCAGCCATGCTGGGTTGTGAACACTAAATGAGAGAGAAGGGAGAGGAGTGTGCACTGGTTTGCCAGCACAGATGCAAGCCACCTGCGAAAGGAAAGGGGCCAAGGCGGTCCTCACAGTTGCTTCCATTTACCCGGTGTAAAAAAAACGATTAAAAAAGTGCTTTTATTTGTTTAACTTGTGTCACAGCATGGCCCGAGAGTCCAACGATTATTTAATAGTACTGCACTATCATGTTTGGGAATACAGAAAAGCACTATTAGGACTAAAGTATTGGGACACCACCTAATCACCGAACTCAGTTGCTTCAGTGCCGTTTTCACAGGTTCATCAAATCAAGCACTGAGTCAAGCAGTCTGATCTTACAACCATTTATGAAAAAAATGGGTCGTTCCATGGACTTTCGCTTTAATAACTGAAGTAGTAAATAACATTTGAAAACTGGACGTTGCAACTGTACATTTACAGTATTTAGCAGACGCCCTTATCCAGAGCCAGCAGTAACATAATCCATTCTTACTAATAAGGAATCAAACAAGAATCCACCTCTGAAACCCTAACGGTTGTGGTTGTTGTGGTAAACAATCCAGGCACTGCAAATGGAATGTGGTGGACGAGCGATACTGGACTATGTGCCAGGAGGGTCTGGGTTCAAATCCCACCTGTACCAAGCTGCCACACTTGGGTCCTTGAGCGAGGCCCCTACCCCCACAATTGCTTGAACTGTAACAATGTATCAGTTGCCAGTTGCTCTTGATAAGGGCGTCTGCTAAATTAAAACACTGTGTAGAGTGCTGCCCAACATGATGTTTCTCTGTGCCCGATATGACGGGGTATTATTATAATGCACTTTGTTTTGCTTCTTCTGCCCTCATGTTATCCTTCTCTGTGGTGGGTGGGTTCAATAGTTCATGGTTCTGTTCAGAAGCTTGGCAGGACAATCGTCAATGGTTCAACATGAACAATACAGACTGGCCATTCAACACTGAGGATCTATATGCAAAAGGCGAGAGTTAGACCTTAAGAGCAGAAGTCAATCACGTGAAAACTCTACCTTACTCAATTGCTCGTTCGCTTGATGTGGGAGTAACGTACTTTTATGTACGATACTCGTGTTTGTGTGGATTATTTGTAATAAGCTGTAAACGGTCCAAGTATGCCCATCCGACTACTCAATTAATTATATCATCTCAGTTATTTAAATCTAAACAAAGCTTTACGTTATTGATTTTGCGCAGATGTAACTTAATGCAACTTTTTTTTTTAAACGTTTTTAAAGACGCATATGCACTGCAATACACTTTCTGCGTTTAGCACTGCGTGATGTAGTCAGGTGGTGGGAGTAAAGAGCACTGGGAAATGTGGTGAGGAAAGCAAAAAAAAAATAAATAAATAATAATAATAATAATAATAATAATAAGGCACATCCACACAATGCTGAGGAACAGAGCATGTTAAAAGATAAGTGGTTGCTTCTTAGCCCAACACAGTGCAGTCAACAAGTGATGCTGATGAGCTTAAAGAGTTTCCACTAGTTACCACTTCTGAAATTTCCCTCTGGAATTAATAAAGTATTTCTCCATCTATTCCTGAAATCCTAGAGAGACAATTAGACGAGCAGCATGTAATTAAAGTCACCAGAGATCAGACAACTGCTGTGACCCAAACGGATTACGTTTACATTTACAGTACTTAGCAGACGTCCTTATCCAGAGCGACTTACAAAAGTGCTTTAAGACATCAGACATCAAACGGATGAACTGGCTTACCTTCTTTTTGTCCCTCATGGAGCTCTTGCCCCTCACCATGATCTTGCAGCCAGTCTCTGCTTCCAGCTGCTTTGCCGTCAGACCTCGTGGTCCCAGAATTCGGCCCACAAAATTATACTGCAGCAAGACAGAGAAATAAGCATTGTTACCATTCGGTTCAGGATGCGGCCTTTTTTAAGGCAGATTATTACATGGCGGCGCCTGGATGTTGCATAGAGTGGAAATAATGCATTTGCTTTAGCATTTTTCCTTTTATGAAATGTCCTTGCATTTTCCATTCCTTATTGCTGCCGTGCCGACATGAGCCATATTCCGAGAGGATTAGTTTAATCAACAGGGCTGTCTGTGATTTGATTCATTTCCTCAGTGATACCTCTTGTGTTAGTTTTATTTGTATCGTCTGCCTGAACCTAGAGAAGCAGTGTAACATTCCGCTCTCACTTTATTAGGTACAACGTTTCTACACTCGTTCTATCCGTTCCAATTACCGCATAGCTGCATTTTGTAGTTCTACAATCACAGACTGTAGTCCATCTTTTTCTCTACATACTTCCTTCATTCCTTTCTCCTGTTATCTAAAGATGGTCCTGACCATTAGAGAATAGAGTTTGCTTGTTTTTGGTCGTTGCCATATCGGCAACATCTTGGCTATTTCGTGGCATTCAACAGATGCTGAATAAAACCTGTTCATTATTATTTGGTCACATCATTTGTTTTAGACCCAGAGCATCTAAACATTTGATCATTTTAACAGGTGTAACGTTTTCTAAACAACTCCATGTTCTCTATACTTAACAAGCCATTCTGATGGCTGAAAGTTTTCTTCGAATAAAACGGGTTTTATTGGACGGGAAGCGGCACAAAAGCGACAGTTCGGGGACTGTTCACCAGCCGGGAGCAAAGGAGACCAAGTATGTAGAGCAGAAGATGAACTACAGTCTATAATTGTTGAAACCAGGTGGTGTACCTAAAAGAGGTGACCAGTGAGTGTATGCTGTGTCCATTTAAATATAAAGTAAAGCTTTATTCCTGTTGAAGCCATTACAAATCAGATCTTTGAGCAATTTCAGAATGCGGTTCTCCTGGAACAGCACTCCATACCCATGGGTTACTAAATCCAGAATACTAAAAACCAGTGGAAGTCTTGATATGCAAATACTACACCATTTTACCTGACTGTACAACCTCCTGTATACATTCATTCCACTCACGATCACACAATATCCAGCTCTGAATAACTGCTATTTAAATCCAGGTATACATCGCTTAACATTCACAAAACCTTCTATGACGCTGTACGTTATGCCACCTAGACCATAGTATATACCATATTAACAATGTCTTATGGGATACTATAGTGTACCAGTATTAATGAAATGGGTAAAATAGTGCAGTGCTACACTGCAAGCTCTCGCTGGCTGACATGAGATGACCAAACTGACCATACCGTATTTCCAGCTGTATTAACGACTCAAACAGATACTTGAGAAAAGTATGGGTAGATTGGGCAAAGGGTTGGGGATTTAAAGTCATGCCAAACGACACCGTCATCAGCCTTTCTAAACCAGAGGCTGTGCTGTCGTGTGTCATTCCTCCTGCTGTACATAAACAGAAGCTAATGAATCTGGCAAGGTAATATATGGGTCAAGTAGGTTAATAACCTAAAAATATGCCTAATGACCTTAACGGATTACTGATGTATATGGATGTTATGAGATGCAGGAAGCGGAGGAGCGTGCATAGCGTGTTATGCTATGTGTTTGCTCCCACAAAAACGATTATAATCAGTGATCTTTTTAGCCATCCGAAGCAGCGCCGTCCTTCAGGGCTCGCACGCTTTAAAGTCCCAGACACAAACAAGCGCTGGTTATCCCAACCAGTGTGATACCAGTGCATCAACAACAGACCAGTCTTCTTTTTCCTGCTCTATGCCTCACGGCAAAAACAAACAAACAGCAGGAAACTCTGAAGAGCCACTGTGAAATCACAAATGTGTGAGTTCGGGGTGTGCCATGCATAAAAGATTTATTTCTATAGGCCTTTTGAACGTTGCTATCGGCGTCGGTGGCCATTTCAGTGACGTACACAAGGATACATCTATACACTAGGTTCTCTCAAACTAGTCACACACACACACACACACACGCGCAGACAGACACAGACAGACACCCTATTTAGAGTAATCAATTAACCTAACGTCTTTTGACTGTAAGAGGAAACTGGAGTACCCGGAGTAAACCCACGCAGTCACGGGGAGGACATGCAGACTCCACACAGAAAGGACCCTGGGATTGAAGCCGGGACCTTCTCGTCCCCTATAAGCCTTTTAACAATGGAGCATGGTCTTAGATCAGATTACTACGTAAGAACTGAGAAATAAAACTGACCAAACCCATTTCACACAGCCCACGTTGTGCTGGGATGGCAATAAATAAAAGTAACTAATTGATTTGGTAATGACCAGTGTCCCCATTTTGTCTGTGTTCGTGGATTAAATGTTCTACTCTAATGTACTCCTGACTGCAGCAACAAAATTAAAAGCAATATTAACCTTTTAAAAAGTCTTTGCATTTTACTGAAAAAGGACCAAAGTGATGGATTTATAGTGTGATGTATGAGACAATACGAGATCCCCTTTCCCATATTGCCCGGCCCTAGAGCATAACTGTACACTCTGAACGACTTGGAAGGCAAACGACGCTCAAAAGACAAATCCTGGAGAGAGACTGATCATATATTGATCTACACTGCTCACCAAAACTAGGGAATAATTCAAAATTAAACATCCCAGAATAAAAGAACCCCAAATTTCAGTGTATGCGACTGAGGTAATAATTCCTGCTTCACCATCGTATGAAGTCCACGAGTACAAACGATACAAATAACATTTATGGTTGTTGTTGTTGTTTTTTTTTTTTCAAGTTTACTATTTAAGTTCTTTTAGCACATTTGGAAGACGGTGTTTGGGAGTGGCAGTCACGCTGAACTGTTCCAAATCTTCGAAACAGCCCTTGTTAAGCAGGCAGGCAGAATCTCAATCTCCACCTTGCACTTTCTGTCCCTCTCAACATGTAACCGTTTCTGGCACGCTGCTCAATATCCTGTTCACTTTAGCATACGTGGAGCGTCACCGTAATCTTTAAGCCGTAACCGGTTTTCCCGGTGAGTGCTCTTTGCCTTCAACTGGGCCTTTAGAACGAGCGACACAAGTGCATTGTCTTTCTTGCCAATAACACGGTACAGAACGAGAACTGAAAACGTAAATGTAAAGAGAGAGCTGAATTAAAACGGACGGGTAGTTTAGGCAGCACTGGGCAGTTGTACTCTTTAAAAGGTAAGCTGACAGACAGCTGTAAGCTCATTGTCTAACTGCTCCTCCATTTACCACGTCGCACCACTACACAACTGGCTCTGTCAGAGGAATTAAAGCTACAATAAGCACCATTTTCTGTTTTGACAGCTCAGACGTCAAAGCTTAGTAGGCTCGGTGTGTCTGGACACGGCATGGCACGGCGTAGAGGAGTGTGTGTGTGTGTGTGTGTGTGTGTGTGTGTGTGTGTGTGTGTGTGTGTGTGTCACTTCAGAGACTCGAGGACACGTCTGTTCAGATCAGATTTACAAAGGCGCAGAAAGCCCGCCAGGCAAAATCTCCCTGCTGACATCACCACCACCGCCGCCACCACCAGATGCCAGAGGGTGGTGCGGGCAAAAGTTACCGCTGCAGGAAGTCTCAGCCTCTCGCTCTAGAATTCAGCAGCACACGTGGTAGACTGATTGACCGGCTCATTTTAATAAAGCAACATAAAAATGTAGCACTGTGCAAAGTCTCAGGCCACCGTTAGATATACCGTTTTTTTTTTTTTTTTAGCAATGGTATAATCGCTCCTTAGTCAATTTTAGAAACAGGCAATTTGTATGTAGCATTGGAAAAAACACACTTATATAGGCTGGCAGCTTCACTGGGATTCCATGTTGATCTTTCTACAGTCTGAGGAAACTTGATCTGAATGGGCTGCAGCCATGAAGCCACTTTTATGGCAGGGAAACGGGGCAAAAAGGCCAAAATGTGCTAAAGCTCTGCTTAAAGATAAAGCCTGCAATGAAGATCAGTGAGTATTATGGCATTTTGACAATGTTTTATGTGGTTATTATTAGCGTTGTTCCGATCGATCCGCCACCGATCGTTATCGGCCGATTTGCCTTTCATTGCCGATCACAAAGCGATCGCCTGTACAATGCAGCCTGCAGAGGCCCTGTGTGCAGTCGTGTGTCCCCGCCCCCTTTCCTTTACACTGCGCAGGCGAGAGGCGGCAAATCATAAACAAACATGTCTGCCGTGTGGAATTTTTAGACGGTCTGTGAGAATGACGTAAAAGTTTGCATCATGCAACACGTGCAACGAAAAAACACCTCGCGGGGGAAGCACAGTAAAATGCTTTAGCACAACTCATTTAATACGTCATTTATTTGAGCCTGTTGAGAGCCTTAATGTTTTCAGTATGTTAAAGATTTGGTTACTGATAGCAGGTAAATTTGTGTTGGCCCCCTGACTGAATAGTTGGTCCTTTTTCCAGATCATGTAGCCAGCAGCATTTATCATAACCAAATCGATACATTTGATAAATCAATCCATCCGATGTGTTCGGTATCGGTGATGGGTATTCCGAGGTGATGCAGCTTGGCAGCATTTATATAAAAAATAAAAATAAAAATCAGGGCATCCATAGTTATTATATAATTTCTAAAACGCCAAATCTAGAGGTGGCCTAAAACTTTTGCCCAGAACTGTGCACACCCAAAAACAATTACCAAGTCTGCAGGCTGACCAGAGCTGGAAAGAGAACTTCCTGGGTTTCATTTAGTGCAACGTATTATTTGATTTATTTATTTTCCTTTCTTTAAAAAAGGAACATCTAAAGTATTACTTTGGGTATCTCCACTTGCACCGTGCAGTACTAGCTCCATTCATTCTTTGAAGCGAATGCGGTTGTGTGTACATGTGCGTGAGCCGACACTGATTGAATATGACACACAGCAGGAGTCTGATGCATTGGGGGAATTGCTCACTTTGAACATTAAAACTAGGGAAGTAATGACATCCAGAAGGGGTTACCACTTACACACAACATTTATACGCAACACCGTATCAGATGGATCAGAATTACAAGTGAAGGGCAACAATTCCATAAGATACTGTGATGGGTATTGTAGAGAGAGTCTGGACATTTGTGCAGGATAAATGTGGATGGCCAGAACGCAAGACTGAAGCCACCAGAAGCTTCGCAGTCTACGTTATAAGAATTAATTTCCAGACGTGGATCTTCACCTTCTGCAAACTGCCTACAGGCCAGAAACTTGAGTTTAAGCCGAACTTTGAGAGTCCGCCATTGACGACAGGCTTAAACCGCCCAAAAGTACCAGCACAAAAACACAAGAGCAACAGATTGCAAGTTTTATTCACATTCACACTCCCTTCAAAATTATTTCCACCAACGTCGTTAGTAAGCAACAACTACATTTCCCTTTTATGTCATTAAGCAGACGCCTTAATCCAGAACGACTTTCTCAAAAACCCAAATGAATTGGCTGGGTACAATCAGGATTTGAACTCTGGACATTCTGTCCATAGCCCAATACCTTGATAACCCCCAATAACCAAGCCTATATTTAGTAATTTATTGATCCACAAGCGCAAGCTAGTATAGCAAAGGGTGTAATATGTTATCTGATTATCACGATCGATAAAATCCCAGAAAGATTTGATCTTTATCCAGAGCGACAATTGAGACAGTTTTACAGTCCAAGCAATTGTGGATTAAGGGCCTTGCTCAAGGACCCAAAATCCAGTATCTAATCCACAGTCCCAACCTCATGCACCCGTACGAGCCATTACAGTGCAGTGATGATGGGTACATCAGCTATTCATTCCTATATTATTAAAGTGCATCGTTTTACAGAACAGATCAAGGCAATTTAGCTAAATGAATTTGACAGTCCATCCGGTCGCACTGGGAGGGGCTGGTGTTATTCTCAGCTGAAATTCCCCGGCCTCATTTAAAGTGTTGGAAAGCACATGCACAGGGATTTTCGGCAGAAACGGCACACAGAGACTGAACCGTTGTAAGATACGAACAGAAAGAAATCAAATAAAAATAGATTTTTAGGACAAGACGGTGAATCTTAACTGCGTTTCATTTTCTCCTGACATCACACAAGATTCCCCCAAATTCCTGTTTGTGCCAGGTCACTGCGGCGGCTGCGCCACGTCAGCGCCTCACTGCTAATTTACATGATATGGTGTAATACAGAGCCAAACAGTTCTCAGACCAGCCTGAAGAAATGAGAGTGAAATTAAAGGAGTAAAGTGAATAAAACTAAATAGCCTGTGTTACATAATTAATTAATTAACGAAGGAGCTCTGTGGCTATAAGGAGGACAGCCAACTGTCGCAGAGTATGTAACAAAACGGTCTTTTATACAACTTTCATCAGAGGCTGCACTGTTGTGTCTCATTACAACTTCTGTACTACAACAGGCTAATGTGCAGTACAAGTTAAAAGTCACAGGACAAACTTTTATTTCACAAACAAAGGGGGAAATGACATATGACCTCAGCAAGTAATAAGGAGGGTAGACCTCATCTCTTAGGCTCTGTCTGGACTGGATCATCTTGAAAAGCCACCATATTGTATCAATGGCAAGCTTTTCAAGTAAAAGGACGTCATGTAAGAATATCAAGAAAAGAGCCACATCCCGACCACGCTGATGCCACCACAGCAACAGACCTCACCAAAGCGACACCCGGCAAGATCACCAATTTCACACAGCACCGTAACATCACTCCTAGCCCATTTCAGAGAAACCGGGACTGTGGACAAAGCACGTAGTGATCGTCCAAAGAAACGCTACTGACCAAAAATCCTCAACAATGGATTTGGCAGCTTATAAGTGAAATCCGCGAGGCAGCACCCACCACGTCCTGGGACTTTTGACTCACCATGTATATGGATTAAGTAGCTGAATAACATACCTGCACTAATGCAGCTCAGTCTCGCTTACCTGTTGACCTGCTCTTCACTTTCCCTTTTTCTTTGCCTGCCTCATCCTGCATGACGTTAATCTGTTTACACTCCTCTAGCTTTTCACAAACACCATAAACAGTTGGTCTAAAAATAGCGTCCGGTATCAGTACTGGACTTCAACAAGCCAGATTCTGTGACATACCAAACCTTTTCAACCACAACGCACACGATGCAGACGCACAATTGTTCAGACACCGACGTCTCGAGGTTTACAACGAAGAAAGCATTCCCTCACCTCAGACCCTGTATGGTCCTCTCTTCCCGCCTCTACATTGCTGCTCCTAAAATATATTGTGGCTTCGGAGGTGTATGTCGAAAGTAAAGCTCCTGAACATCAAGGTTTAAAACAGCATTCCAGCATGTGGTGGGCTTACTTGAGGAGTGCAGTAGGCGCCACTTATTCAGTTGAAAATCGGAGAGATGGATACCTGCCAGAGGTCAGAGTTTTTTTTTTTTTTTTAAATCATTCTAAAAGGGGAATCGAAAGGCTTATGAGGTCTAAGCAGAAAACATTACTTCGGTAACCCATTATAATCACGATTTAATAAAAAGGGGGGAAAAAACGTATGCAGAATATATTGCTTCATGCCCGATATTCACAATTGTTTTGGTTTTGACGGACATGCAGCATCATGTGGCTACACCTGCTGCGTTACATGATATGTCTTACTCAAGGTCAACGTTTGAGTCTGTTGCTTGTTGTTGCGAGTGACATCATTTGCGCCTCGCACCACAAACCATCCGATCATTACTGCTCACCAGCTAAATGTGGTACATTTGCAAATTTGGTTGCAAAGAAAATCAACGTCAGAAATAGGGAATCATTTTGGCCACACAAAAAATGATGCTGAGCCAAAAAAAAAAAAAAAAAAAAAAAGGTCATTTGTTGACAGTGCCTTGCAGTTGTTGCCACAACACGAGGCTGCATGACTAATTTGTCCGACCACTTAAAGTGGCACCACAAAGCTCTGTGACGAAGGCAAAGTCAGATCCCAGAGCAAAACAAAAACCCTGACAAAGGCGTCAGCATTTATCTTTAAAAAGGGTCCAAACGACAGAAGAGTCACTGACGAGAAGCTGCAGCATAGACGCCCTACAGCTCCACCTGCTTCTCCCACTGGCTCTTCTACTGTTGCGTCAGGGATCCCGTGATTAAATGATATTTCAAACCAAAACGTTGAAAGTCTGGACTTGGCGGGAGCCCAGTCGTTCATCTTGGGCACCACCATTACCACAAAAGCTGCTTCTCGTTTGTAAGGCTGATCAGTCAGCACAAAACAGAATTCCTCACTGTCGTGTTGTAAGACGTTTAAAGGCTAGTTCAACTACTGTGGCCTACAAGTCATGCTCTTGATATGAGCTAACCTGCAAATTCTGGTTATCATTTGCTAAAATAAGTCAACATCTACGTAACCGTCTTTACAAGTACCAATGCTCAGATAAGAGCGCCTTTTTTTTTATTCTGTTCCGTGTGTGTAGGAGCATGACTGAGATTCCCTTTTACAGGTTAGAACATGCTTCCTGCAGGAGAAAGAATAGTTGCTTTCATGGCCCAGAGCTAGTCAGGTTTGCGATCGACTTTTTTTTTTTTTTTTATTGACTGCTAAAAATATCCAGTCTCTTGCTACCACCTTTGCAGTTTTTAGGGCTTTCCATCCGGTACCCGTTTCTAAACGAATCTCGATTCCGCTCGTTTTACCTTATCACAGCCCGCTATGGACCATATACGCAATCTTACAATCCAAGCAATTGGGGGTTAAGGGCCTTGCTCAAGGGTCCAACTGTGGCAGCTTGGCAGAAGTGGGATTGAACCCTGGACCCTCTGATCCAGAGTCCAGGGGCTTAACCACTAGGCTACCACAGTCCCAGAGTCAACAGTCAACCTTTGTTCATTTATGAAAGCCTCTAATTTACAGACTTAAGAAATTGATTTAAAACATTAATCTAATCTAATTTCTAAAACTCATAAAAATAAAATAAAATAAAATTTAAAAAAAAACCGTTAAATCACAAAAACATCACAACCAAGAGGAGTAAAACAGGAAATGTGTGCACAAAAAAAACACCGTTCTGAAAGAAATGCTTTTACGGCTCTATAAAAAGCTGGAACTTTTTTTTTTGGTTGCTGGAAATTACGTAGCAGTACTGAGCAGGATTTATGAAGCACTGTGCATTCAGACGAAGAAGGAACACATTTGAGATGCTTGACTGAAGCCATTTAATTTTAAAAGCCCCAGTAATAACCTGCAAATTAAAGCCTTAAGTGAGGGAATGATTGGGGTAGATTTTAAATGGGTCTGGACAAGTATATTCACAAAAATTGCAGGTTATTTTTCTCAGGTGGGGTGTCTTTCTAACACTGCGGTCTTCACTTTCGGTGGACACTGTGGAGTGCTCTCTGAATGTGGTCGAACCGGCTTGCTGCGCTTCCACCCGGCGTGCTAGTCTTGTTACATATTTTGAAAACAGGGAGCTGCTGTGTGTGTGTAGTAAAATCAAAACCTGTTCCATACGTCCAATGGAAAAACTTCAGTCACCAAGCGTTGCTACCTCAAGTCTCTCTCAGTCTGGGCTGTTAACCCTTTGAGGACCAAGGGACATTTGTCCCATACTTTTAAATGGACACCATGTCTTAAAATGCCTCGTGTTTCCTTCTTGACCCTTTCAGAAACGTAGGTTATTTTAATTGCATTTGGCATCCGTTTAAAAGTATGGGACAAATGTCCCTTGGTCCATAAAGGGTTAAATGGGGCATATCTGGCAGGGTTAATATGAGCAGGACTGACCAATAGTCCAGCCTCTGGTTGTTTAAACAACCTCTAAGCATCAGCTCGATGCAGTTTAATATTCTGTATCGTAGATGTGCAAAGCCCCATGACTTCATTTAAAGAAGTTAGTATGAAGATAGTATGGAAAGATCAATGGCGAGCATTTCTTCAAAAGGACAGAATAAAATGCTTTGCATAAACAACATATAAGGAAAAGTACCACGTTCCCAACGCAGTGGGGGTGGGGGGACTGCCAAATGGGCCTCGTGATTTGAGACAGAGCAAGCATGTCAGTAGGCAGAAGCTAGCCATATCCCTCCCATTACTGCTGCAAAACGCAGCATGAACGTGCAAATGGGAAAACCACTGAAGCGTCTATTTTCGGAATGGATCAAAAGAACGGGAAAATCTAAAACAAAATCTTCAGACAAGCCACCTTGTCCTGCTCCATGCTTGAAAGCCCCACCTCTTAAACTACATAAACCATGTCCTCTGACATCCAGAGCTATGGTTATTCTGATCAGACACTCGAGTTGGACCGTTTGACCAAACTCACACGGTTCATCAGGGTTCTGTGCATAACTGCCAAGTTCTGTTTCAAAGTTACCAAAGCATTTTTATATGGACTTTAAGGAGGGCAGAAAGCTGCCCTTGTAGAGGTGGAGTCACTGAGGTGTTCAGGACACCCCACTCTGCTGCTAATACCTGTTTGTAGAAACTCCGCGAGTTGTGACCCTGGTAGCAGGGAAATTATATCACTAATTAAAAAGGAGCGTCTAAACATTTGTATAGACTATCTATTCACGTTATTATAAAAACGATTCAATTTGATAGATTCCAATACAATGGTTTCACCTTATAAGCTATGTCCTATGACATCCCGGACCAAAGTTATTCTGATCAGACACTGTTGGACCATTTGCTCAAGCTCACACTGTTCATCAGGGCTCTGTGCATACCAGCCAAGTTGCCAAATCTTTTCTTTATGGACTTTAAGGAGGACTGGGCAGAAAGCTGCCATACTGAAGCAAACTGAGGTTGTGGAGCCCTATAAAAATGCACTACTGAGAGGTAATAAGGTGTTCAGGACACCTTACTCAGCTGCTAATATCTGTTTATAGAAACTACTCTGGAGTGAGTTGTGACCGACTATTACTGTCTATAGTCTATGTCTATTCACACGTTAATTTAAACTCGATTCAATTTGACCGATTCCAATCCAATGGCACATTTAGAATTCATTTTGGAGTACTACTGGGCAAAAACTCTATTCCTCCTATGGAACCAATAAAAAAAAATGGCAATCACACAACATGCATCAAACAGTAGCCTCAAGTAGTGTGGTCTTTTTAAGCTTGGGGAGATGGGTAGGGTCATTTTCCAGAAAAAAGTGCCTATACAATGTAATATGGTGGATGAAAGGTCCCCACTTAAAGCACTAAGCACTCACTATATGCAGTAAGAGGTCTGTGTGAGGCTTCAGTTTACAAAAACATGCACACAGTAACAAAAAAAACCACACTCCACAGAAGATAAAAGTCCACACAACTGCCATAGTAGGTCCTCAGTCCAACTTCTTGTTAACGCAGCCAATCGCATGGCATTTAAGCATTTAAGAATACAGTGTTCCCTCGTTACTTCGCGGTTCACCTTTTGCAGACTCGGTGCATCGCGAGTTTTCAAAAAATATTAACGGGAAAAAAAATATCGCGGATTTGCGCTGCTTCGCAGAACTTTTGCATTCGTTTTTGTTTTTAATCACAATTTATAAAAGCATATTACAAATATTAATTCTAACAATAAAGGAATGTTATATATTATAGGAATGTTATATCATAAAACATTACGATTTACAGTAAATAGAGTATTTACTCAGCGGATGAATACTCACCAAAAAACTAGAAGTAAGACTAGAGCGTCGGCCGCCTGAGTCTCTACTTGGCGACATGACTGGTTTTTATCTGTGCTGTTGTGTTCTCTGTTTGTGAAAGTTTCATTATAGACTGAATTCATTCAAGCCCTACGATGCCACCCGAACATTCTGCAAGTTCTACGGCTAAAATAGTTTTAAAATACTATGCTATAATAAAAATGGCGTCTCTACTTCGCGGATTTTCGTTTATCGCGGGCGGTCCTGGAACGTAACCCCCCCCCCCATCATAAACGAGGGAACGCTGTACTGGGGTTTTAGGACTAGCAGTTTTTGAACATGGCCTGGTTCTTAGTGCTTTAAGAGCTGGGCATTTCAGAAACTGCTGATCTACTGGGATTTCCACACAGACATCTTTAGGGTTTAAATGGAAAAAGAGAAAATATCCAGCGAGGCCATTTCTCTGGGTGATAATGCCTTGATGTTACCACAGCCTACCCGAGTATTGTTGCTGAACGTGTGCATCCCTTCACGACCAGCGTACCATCTTCTGGTGGCTGCTTGAAGAGAAATCACAACTCGCCTCTAACCGGCTTCTTTAACATGGCACTGTACTCAAACGGCCTCCACAGTCACCAGATCTCAATCGAATAGAGCACCTGGGGATGTGGTGGACCCGTATCGCGAATGTGCAGCCGACAAATCTGCAACCAGTGCCATTCCATCATGTCAATAAGGACCAAAATCCCTGAGGAATGTTTAACCCACGCGTTGAAGCAGTTCTCAAGGAACAAAGGGGACCCCCTTTTACCTAGTACTAACAAGATGTACCTAATAAAGTGGCCAGTGACGGTATATAGCCAATGCATAAGGCTTATTTTATAAGAGCACATCCAGGAAATCTGTATCAGAAAATCGAGTGTTCATGCAGGCAATTGTGTAAGGGTCACGGGGTGACATTGTGCCATCTCCTCGCCTTCCTACCGTTTTCTTTTTGCACAGACAGCAATTAATTCAAGACGGGCGTTATCAGATTAAGCATCCTGCCAAAAAAAAAAAAAAGGAAGGAAAAAAAGAAACCTTGCACACAGACGCACATCTGCAGAGCTCTCGAGGGATTCGGAGCAGGGGCATGATGGCAAGACAAGTTATTTTGGAGAAATAGACGTGACGCACTGCAGCAAGGGAGCAAGAAAATCTAATTAGCCATTATGTAAAGGGAGGGTAGAGACAAAATGGCACACATGGGCACGAAAGGACGGAGGTGAAAGGGAAACAGGATTGGGTGGGGGCTGAAAAAGGGTTCTCGTCTGCGTCTGTCACAGCGACGAACAGAGAGAAAACATTTAGTCTGAAAGATGAGGCCGTGTGTCCATGTTATCCTGTCCTGCAGCTGCCCCTGATGGGATTTCCAGCACACAAAGGAAACCACAGCAAGACGGCTTTCAACTCCGAACGGGACTCAAACTAGTCCAAATATTCGCTGATTATATGTTAATGTTTGCTCAAATCAGAGGCCATTTTCCCAAAGTAAACCACTGCCTCTCAAGTCTTAACTTGTTTACCCTTCCCTTACACCACCATTCGAATAACTAACTAAGGAATCAGAAAGAAAAGCCGCTCGTGTGGAAGAACGGCCTGATCATACGGTCAGCAACAATTAACGGCAACAAACCTTATCCTCTTTTTTTTTTTTTTTTTTACCCAGTTATATTTAGATATATTAACTGTTAGGCGTGGACCACAGACTCGTCTCTTTCCACAGTCCTGCGCATACAGGAGTCGCACTAAAAGTAGGTTGTGTTTTCAAAATAATTCAAAAAGGTATTTCTGATGGTTGTTGACACGCGCCGTTTATAATCGACATCGTTAATGGTGCATCTTTAGGGGGGAACGCAGCAAGCTTGTCGAGGCTGTGTGTTTTGGGACCAAACTCTGCTGGTGAGTCATGTCTAGCATGTGCTGAGTTTAATCACCGAGTCTGAAACCGCGATCTGAGAAGGTAAAAGCACATTACCACCAGTTTCCATCGCAGTTAGCAAGAGAAGCAGCTCTAGTCATTCGCAGTTTAATAATAATTTTGATTTACATTCATTTGTTATTTTGTTCTCCACGCATTCCACTATATTCAACCCCCCACACACACACACACACACACACACACACACACACAAATTCAGTCTCAGAAATCAAAGATTTAAGAACTGAACATGTGTAGCATTACTAGTCGTACTATTAATATTAGTCTTGTTCTTACTCTGAAAAGGCTTATGTTTAATTTGGAAAAATATTACATTATAAAAAGGAAAAAAAGGCAGGAC
The DNA here is from genome assembly GCA_034779995.1 of Parotocinclus haroldoi. Lineage (NCBI taxonomy): Eukaryota > Metazoa > Chordata > Actinopteri > Siluriformes > Loricariidae > Parotocinclus > Parotocinclus haroldoi. The sequence goes on along the minus strand of JAUZST010032420.1, from coordinate 4,751 downwards.
CAAATTTGTATTGCTAATCAATTGTCATTGGTGTCAATGGTTGTTATTGGGGTTTTTGCTTTGAATAAATAAAATGTAAAATAATAATAACTTAAAAATAAATAAATATTAGAATGAAACTAGTGAATGAGTAACATCTAACATCTCTATGACAACAATCAAGCCAATGATCAAAGTGCCTTTCAAATTTGAACAAAAGTTTAAGCTTTAGTGACTTGAACAGAAACCTAATGCGCAATAGTTCAGGAATCAAAAAGAATATAAGATGCAGTTCTGATGTCATATTCATCATGAGCACAAGGTTTTTCATGTTAATCATTTTCCATTTTATTTTATGAGTCAATATAGTTAATTAATTTATTGCCCATGCTTTCAATTTGGTATCAGTACCTAGATTATACTGCTGGCCTGTGTCCCAAATCGATTCTGGCTTGGATCCAAGGCTAGGGCACACATTCCATTCCACACAGGCCCACTAGAGTTTTCCATGCACTCAGAACGCACACAAAGACGCCTGGAAGGGTAAAGCGTGCCTGTACACTGCAGATGAACGCTGTACCCTTGACCTTTAAGCACAGCCCGGTGTTAAATTGGGATTAGGGAGGTGGGGAGCCAAACTTTTCCTGGGTGAGACAAATATTTGAAGGTACAAGTAATTGAAGCACATGCCGTAGGATTAGAAGTTGTCTGTATGGCTGTCAGTTTTGATTAAAAAAAAAAAAAAGATGCATGACTCGGTAAATCTTTATACTTATCAGCAAATTATTGATAATGTTAAATTTATATCCATTAAAAAAAAAAAAGTTTTACGTGAAAAATGAAAATGCCTGCACATTTTCATAAGGCGTTTGCCTCAGTACCAGCACCAGTGTGTCAGGGTATATATTACTAATTACCATCAAACTAATTTATCATGTCTATCCGAAAAATGATCAGGCTCACTTATTTGCACCATGCCTCCATGTGCATTTCAAACTCCTAATTTCTATTACTTACAGCACATTAAATATTGTATTTCATTTTATATATATTAGATATTATATTATATTTTATAATAATATAGGGTGACGCATCACTAGACCAGTTTTTTTTTCTTTAGTTGTAGAAAATGTAATCGAAGCCTAATCACGTTTTTTGCTAAAGCCATTGTCTATAGCAGCCACGCGAAGCCCTGCTCTCCCACAATTTTTATTTTCTCACCATCTGGCCTGTTCTGCCTGAAATAGACAGAATATTAGGACAACCTTTGCCACATCAGTGCCATTTTATCTAGTTTGGTAGCAGGATCTTGGAGCTATACTGACTGATAGTTCAGCACTTATCTGACCTTATACTTTGTTAAATTCCATGCATGTTATAAACACAAACAGTTGATCCTGCTCACCAAAGAACACTGGCAGTGACAGACTTCCTAGTTTTTGCCTTCATGCTTTTAGCATCTCTGTCTGTCAAACCTTGGTGAACTCAATTTCTCATTCTGGGATTGAACGATGCCACCCGTCTGACATCGAAAACGCTCTCCATTTTTCCGCTGCCACTCAGTTCTCAAGACGCTAGTAAAGAGAAACTGAAAATGTGAAACCACTGTAACCCCGGCCAAATCCGATACTGTGATTGAGGCGATGCATCCTAGTGGAATTTGGAAACGTTCCTATTAGCCGGGTGAAAAAAAAACGCAGCGTTCCAAAGCAACGTATCGCAGGTTCTATCAGAGCAGAACACCGTGACTGTACAAACAGTTTAGAAACGCTTCGGTAACGTCCTCTGAATTGGACGCGTCAAGTTCCAACTGTTGGAAAAGGTGACGGGTCCGGAATTACCGACAGATGTTTGAACGTAAACAACTTAACAGGATTTGGTGCTGACCTCATTATTTAGAACGAAAAGCTTTAATCAAAGTAATTTAATAAGTGCTGTGACAGGATGCCTTATTTTCAGAGTGGGCAGTTGTTCCAGATCATATCGAGCACTCTCCTCAAGTTAACCCTGTTTAGTCTTTCCAATAGTGGTGCTTGTAGTGAAGACTGTGCTAGACTAGTGGATAACGACACTGGACTGTGGACCAGAAGGTTCAGGGTTCAAACCCCACCTCTTCCAAGCTTGAGCAAGGCCCTTACCCTGCAATTACTTGGACTGCAAGGTTGTATTAATTGTAAGTCACTCTGGATAAGAGCATCCGCTAAATGTTACGGAAAACGTAAACGTGTTCCGATCGATCAGCCAACGATCATCATCGTCTGATTTCCCTGACAAAGCATGCGATCGGGATTGCCGCTGACAAAAAAAACGATCACCTGTAATTAACACTGCACACGGTCTCTGTGGGCTGCAGTGTCCCCGCCCCCTAGCCCTAACCCTTCCTATTACAATGTACATGCGAGCAGTGGCATATCATAACCAAACGTGTCTACCACGTTAAACTTTTACAACACGGTGTGAGAGTGATGTAAATTTGCATCCTGGAACACACGCAACCAATAAATACCTCGCGGGGGAAGCACATTAAAATGCTTCAACAAAACTAATTTCAAAACGTCATTTAAAGAACAAACACTTGGGAGTTTGGTGAGGATGAGGCTCACTGCAGAGAATAAAAGAAGGCACCCGGTATGTGATCGGTATCGGTCCTGGATGACGACCCAGAGTTCAAACTCAACTTGGTGAGTTCGCAAAGATTTTTTAAAAACTTCTTAAAAAATGCACTGAAGCGAGCTGAAGTTCCAGTGAATTTCCACTTGGGTGAGAAAAGACTGTATGACTACTTCTACTTGCTTAAATAAAATACGACCCAGATTTAAAACAGACCAAACCGTAACACTGCTTGTTCATAATGAACAAAGTCGCAAAGATTAGCTGTCTACGTCTCACTTTCTGCCCTACAGCTGCTGTTGTACTATGTTCAATATTCAATTAATAAACAGGCTGGATTAAAAAGACAACAAAATAACAAAAACATTAACTGCAAATGCATTAGTGTGACCCTTTTGCTACTATAAAACTGACTCTACCATTACAAATTGACCAGCTTCTCGGATTGTACCATTTGTAGGCATTTGTGAGTGAAATGGGACCTTGGATTAATTTGATAAATTACTAACAAAAAAAAAATAATGCAGCCATGACGAGAGCATTCATTTGCAGCAGGCCAAAATGGTAAAAGATGCCCCGTTTTCTGACCTCAACAAAACAATACTAATATAATAAGTATAACAGTCACTAAGTTTACCGTGTAACAGAAATCAGTATTTTAATTTCAGCTCTAATTTCATGTGTCTTTTACCTTTTCCTTAATAAATAAGTTGAGGTTGAGCAGTGGCCAGAATGAGGTTAGAATTAATCAGATACTGGAGGGAAATTGATGACGTGTGTGTGTGTGTGTGTGTGTATATGTGCTGACTTTAAAGAAACACAAGGGGTCTCTTGTTCCAGTGCTGTACACTAATGCTAGAGACGCTCGTTTCACTTGCTAAAACAGGCATCAAAACATCCTTGAACTAAGCTGCTCTCATTAAACCAATCGGTGTTTAAAATGAATCCAAGAGTGTCGCCAATCGTCCTGGAAAATGTGGCCTTTTTGGTTTGATAGGACTTGAATGAACAGAAACCTTAAGGACATCAAATGTCAGTGATCTTCCATTGAACTGAAGTATGTATTGATCGGAGTTAATAATAGTTGATACTGAGACCTATTTCAAGGTACCTTCCATGGAGCAATTTATTCATTCATTCATTAAACAGAGGAAAATATTTTAGAATGATATTTAATTTCTCCTATTTGGTTGCATAGTGGCACATGGTTATAAAACTCTTTTCCCCGTGTAGCCTGCCTCTAGAGGGCATACACATGTTCGTCTTAAACCACCACAAGGCATTCAGTTGCACAAACATCTGGGACCAATTAGAGGAGCTGGTTCAGATACTGGTATGTTTTGGTAGAGCGAAAATCAAATAACTCACGGGAAACCCACACGAATTCAGGGAAAATATGACTAACCTCATAGTGACAGTAACCACAGCTTCGATTTAAACCTGGAACCCTAGAGATGAGGCGCCAACGCTAAGTGCCATGTCACCCTGCCGTAACTGTATGTACCCACCATGTACCCCAATCCAGAGCGAGATTTCCTACACCTTTTGGTTTCTCCAGTTGAAACTCTGTTGTCCACTGTGGACTGTACCAAGCAGTATAGCACAGTGCTAGCCCATGTGCAATGGCGATAGAACACGGGTCCTGATAGTACTGAAGGTTTCATATGCAGTAAACCTGTATTCTTTCTGTTTTGAAACACCAGATTTTTTATACGTCCACAAAGAGATATTTAAATTAATTTGAGTGTGACATAAGTGCTAAGCACTTATAATTCATATGGGTAATGTGCCATGTACAGTCTGAGTGAGTGTGGTAACCTTGGACTGGGCAAGAAAGGTCAAAAAACAGGACCACATGACAGAGGGGCTGGGTAGGCCAGCAAGGCCGTCAAGAGGAAAATGCATTTCATGCTTAGCTGACTGGCCACCACTCCCCTTTCCTCCTGTCTCAACAGCAACCCCCACCCCAACCCCCCAACCTCCAGCTGTTCGACTATATTTCTCTCTTCCAGCTTTTACACATGGGTTTGCAAGAATAGTGACCCTACACCAACCTTCTTACACAGCCAGTTCTGCAAACCACCCCCCCTCCACACACACACACACACACACACACACACACACACACACACACACACACACACACACACACACACACACAC
>JAUZST010032409.1:0-28817 GCA_034779995.1 Parotocinclus haroldoi | reverse complement strand
GTGTGTGTGTGTGTGTGTGTGTGTGTGTGTGTGTGTGTGTGTGTGTGTGTGTGTGTGTGTGTATGTATATATGTATGTATATGTGTGTATATATATATATATATGTGTTTATGTATGTTGTGATTACATTTCATTTAATTTTTAAGAATATAAAAAGGATTACCATTCCAATTGTCAGCATTTTGGAATTTAAACTTATCAGAACCAGAATGAATAAAATGCAGACATTACCTAACCTAACCTGTGGCCGTTCGTTCTCCTTTGACTCCTTTCACCCTTCCGCAGCCACATGTCATATTTTGTTTTGGATCCTGTCCTCATGCCATAACTTGTTTTTCTGCTTCTATCCCTTGTGTCTTACTTGTGTGTTTTGATGTATTTTTACCTCTTGTTAATTCTTCTGTTCTGCTTCACTGGTATGTGGTTTATCACGGTAATTAAAAGGAACAGCAAATGTTTGCAGCAGCACCTGACACGCGTCATCCTTAAGCGGTATGAATGATGAACCTCGAGACGTCGTCCAAACTCTGCCTCTGCTTAGTTTCTTCTTTTGCTCGTCCAGTTCTCCGGGCTGGCATGAGAGACGTATCGGAGAAGGCCGAGAACTTAATTTACCTGCTCTTGCTTTCCCTCTGGGTATCGCTCATGTCTGGAAACACCCACGGGAGACGCACTCGCGTCATTTACACGTCACAAGTATTCTCATAAACAACTGTCATGCTGGTCTGGTTCAAAGACAAGATGGATGAGTTATTCGATTATTTGATTGTTTTGGCGCAGTACCGCACAGCGACCTGCCAAAGAGGATTGTAATGAAAGAGCGAGTGTAATCCATTCAGAGCTTTTTGTGTCATTAAGAGGGAATAAAGTCAAGCAGATCACTAAGGAGCCGAGATTTATTGCATCGCTTTCACACAGCTGTTCGGAGAGTGCGTCTGATTAGCCAACACAGTACCAAATCAGATTAATGACTTTGTGACGCATGCGTGCGTGTGTGTGTGTGTGGCTCTGACTCTATGTTACGTCTGTCTGTCTTCGCAGAGTCTGCTGTCAGTTCATGATACAGTGGCTCAGAAGAGTTATGATCCACAGCTTCCTCCTCTGCCAGACGACATCGATGATGAAGAGGATTCAGTCAAGTTCATTCGACTGGTCAAGAACAAAGAGCCTCTTGTAAGAGTCCTTGTTACTGAATGAACACACACACACACACACACACGGACATACATACACATGTACACATGCAAATAATGATCCAGTTAATGATCCACGCCCCTCTGTACATGATGCCTTGTGTTTACATTGGGGATGTGCAGTTTTGCCCCTTCCAGATTTGAAGTACCTAGAACTCATAAGCCGCCATGTCCGGGGGTGTAGCTCTGCCTACAAGCTGTGTTTTTTGGGATGGACTACAATTCAAAAATTGTATTGTGTCAATTGCAGTTTCCTATATGCTTGCTTGCCAGTATTGTACAGCAAAAAAAAACAACAAGCACTGCACAGTCAAGTGAGAGGACTTTTTTTTTTTTTTTTTTAATATGCATTTATTGTATTATTTTTTTTACTGATTTAACAAACACCAAATGCATAATAGCAATTACAGAACACAGTACCACTACTAACAAACTGGAGCTCAAGGTGTGGTCCTCACACCTTCTGAAGTTTTATTCCCAGTTTGGACTTTGTGTGGGGGCAGCATGTTCTCTCCATGTTCATGTGGGGTTTCGTCTGGCTGCTCCAGGGGCTTTGTACATTCCAAAGACATGTGGAGTTGGCTGGTCTCTCTTAACGGTCCTAGAACGTGTGCCTGAGTGTTTATGCTCTGCAATGGACTGGTGCCCTGTCCAGGGTTGGTTCTTACCTTGTGCCTGTGGGCAGGCCCTGGCTCCTTGTTACCCTAAACTAGATTACGTTGGCATGGGGATGAATAAATGTAGTAAGTCGGCGCAAACCTTATGGATTTCAGTGAAAGCAAACATTATTTGCTGGGGCTACAGGATTTATGAAAGAGGCCATTTAAAACATGGTCATATCTGTATTTATTCTTGCGACCTTTCCTCATTGACATTAACACTCCCACTGCTTATAACACACACCATAAGTCAGCGTATAGAAACGTATAAACACAAAGTACATGGGTATGCTTTTAAGAGGAGAGTGTTACTGGTCCATGTTTTTGTCCAGGATCGTTTGTACACATGTACACTCTTGCATGTGATTGCATGTGTGTGTGGTCAGGTCCTCCCAGTAACCTCAGTCTGTGTACTGGAGTTTCCGTTTTTCTCGTCAATCACTCCCCTTTGTGATTATTGGCCAGACTTTCCTTCAGGGCTTTGTCAGACCCCTTGCTTTTTTGATCTGGTTCGCGTGTCCTCTTATGGATCTGCCTCTATTTTCACATTGTGGTCGGCGTGGTCACATCTCTCTGGCTCCAGGCTCCAGGCCACACCTAAAGGAGGGAGGGGGTGGAGGGGGGCACAGACACCTACAGACATTGTGGGATTTGGAGTATGCATTGGTCGTGTTTCTCTGTAATGGTTACTTTTGCAGTTCTGTCTCCGGAATGTCTTGCCTTCTCTATTTTAGCTCCAGGCTGATCTTACCTCACGTTCAAGCAAACCATAATGACTTTTAGATTGCAGTGACAAATGCAATTACCTTTTTTTCCACCATTTGAAGCATCTTGATGTTTGTTGTGATGTGTTTGCAGCGTTGCCTATTTACGGTCACTAAATGCATCACGAAGCAGCGTTTTAGACATGTTGGACGGAAAGGAATACCACTGTGATGGTCAAAGTACAGCCTCGTCCCAGTATGTGGCTTCTAGAATCCAGAAAGCTCTCCTTCGCTGGCCTTTGCTCTGGTGTTTAGCGTTTGACTTTACGGCTCAGAGTTCAGCATCCTGTGGAAGCCCTGCTATATGGAACCTAAGGTGCACTTTAACTCACAGTTCCATACAATCAGGAGACCCGTACAGCTTAACCTCTTATTATTTTCCCTCGGTTTTCACCCTTGTTACCTCTTTCCTGCCCTTGGAGGCTGATTCATCTCCACTGCTGACTAAAATTAGGTAATATTTTATTGTGGGAGCTTTTATTTTGAAGTATCCCCTATTTTTTGTCAGCAATAACATTTTTCAGACCATGCCATCACACAACATTATTAAGTAATAAAGCAAAGTGTGAGTTTATGCCCCGGGACCTGGGATGGACCCAATTGCACCCAGTTTTCTTGCTAACTTAATCTCTCTGCCCTATAAGCAGAGATGGCAATAAATAAAATTGGGGTTTGGTCAAACAGGCAAGTGCATTAAAATCCGAACCTTTAGCTGCTGTGCTATCATAAGAAGTCTAAAACGTTTTATGGACTCTTCTTTTTCTTGTTTTTTTAAATGTAATTGTACGTGGATATTTGTTTTATTTATTCTTGTTGTTGTCTTTATAATTTGTTGTTTTTCCCCTCATTTTTCTTCAAATGCCTAATAATATTACTCAGTAATTCCTCTGTTAACATTACCTGTGGGTGGAGAGCCAAACCTGGGCAAGTGCCTCCTTTGTGATTACCTCTCTTTCACCAGCCGGAGGAGAACTTTTAGGGCAAACTTTTAAATTCTCCCAAGCTGGCTGCTGCTGGGAGGCCCTGCATCTGTTGGATGGATTGTGTATATAGTATAAATAAACGAAATACTGAATATAATAAAATACCTCAGTTCTAATGTTGGGACATTGTGTAAAACATAAATGAAAACAGAATATGATGATTTGCAAATCTTTTTCAACCCGTATTCAATTGAATACACTACAAAGATGTAGTTCAAACTGATAAACTTTATAGGGTTTTTTTTTTTTTTTTTGGGCAAATATCCACTCATTTTGAATTTGATCCCCAAATTTGAATATTGGAACACGTTCCAAAATAGTTGGGCCGGGGACATGCCTACCCTGTGTTATAATACCTTTCCTTTTACCAACACTCAGTAAGCGTTTGGGAACAGAGGACAGTAATTGTTAAAGCTTTGTAGGCGGAGGTTTTGCTTGATGTACAATTTCAGTTGCTCAACAGTCCGGGGTCTCTGTTGTTGTATTTTGCAAGCATTTTCAATGGGCGACAGGTCCAGACTATGACAGCAAAGTTTATTTGTTTGAACGATATATAGGTTGAAAAGGATTTGCAAATCATCGTATTCCATTCTTGTTTATGTTTTAACCTCACTGGAGTTGAGGAGCAGTAGTAAGGAGTGTGCGATTTGGGATATGTTCACTTGTCTTCAATGGGTAGATTTGTTTATAATACACCGTTAGCCAGTGGTGAAACGTTATTACCTTTGATAAGCACGGACTAGTGGTGTGGGGACTGGAATGGAAAGAGTGTCACCACAGGATTGCAATACGTTTGGAAGTTAAGCAGGAAAGGCATTGTTCTCCATTCCAGCATTGCATCTATGGACATCGTCCTATATAAGTAATTAATGGAGTATATAGAAGTATGCTGATGTAAAAAGCTTCAGTATTTAAAATAATACTGGATACTGTTAACCACTCGTAAGCTGATTATTTTCTGTAACCACACTTTCTTTGTTGAGCATGTCTACAAGGTCTGTAGTCGAATGTTTGTATTTTAGTCATTAAATTTAGTGCAACTCCAGATGCTGTTTGTCAGTTGTTTCTTTATTATTCTGGTTTGACTCAGTTTGGTGATCAGTAGAAGCACGTCCATATTCTTGCAGTAGCATGATAGCTCAGACTTGGAGCTCCATAGCTGCATTAAACACCACGAAACAATGAGACCAGTCAGTTTGCGGTAGATGGCATCTGTATGCTATAAATGCTATTTGTATGTTTTTTAATTAAGGAATCGCTATGGAAATGGTAAACGTTATATATTACTGTTTCCTTGGGAGATGTAGTGCTGAGATGGGCTGGTGTCCTATCCAAAGCGTACCCACTGAATTCTGGGTTAGGCTCCAGGTGCAGCAGTATAACTAGAACCATAGGCCTTTGATCTTTTATTTATTTATTTATCTTTTGCATCAGTTCATCTCAGATGAGCTCAGATCCAGAGAAGCCGGCATCGTTTCTGGGTGTTATTGATCTATGGCTTTCGCTTTTCATGATAGTTTTTACTTGCACTTGTAGATGGAGGGATAAACTCTGTTCGTTGACACTGGTTTTCTGAAGCGTTCCTGAACCCATGTTACGCGAATCCAATGTGTCTTTCGTCCTCGCCGCTTACTTGCAGAGATTTCTCCAGATTCTCTAAATCTTTTGATGATATTATGGACTGTAGATGATGAAATCCTACATTCCTTGAATTTGCACGAGGGACGTTGTTCTTAAACTGTTGGACTTTTTGCTCATGCAGTTGTTCACAAAGTGGTGAACCTCGCCCCGTCCTTGCTTGTTGATCGTCTGAGCCGTTTGGGGATGCTCCCTTTATACCTAATCATGACACTCACCTGCTTCCAGTGAACCTGTTTACCAGTGGAGCGTTCCAAACAGGTACTTTACCAGGTAACAGGCAATTCCTTTTTTTTTTTTTTTTTTTTTTTTTTTTTAAAATCCAAGCTTTTATTTTAAAAGAAAATAATGAAAACACCTTTTAACCAGTATAGTATAGAAGATTCAGGAGCACCACTGTCTCATGCTTTTTCCACAGTCAGGCGGGTGTGTGATGCTTGAGTTGAGAGAGCTTTTTTTTTTTTTTTTGCCATCATGAATTGCTGAGGATGCAACCAGCTTGTCCAGCGATTGTGTAACACATCCTAGAACACCGATTTCCTCTGAGAGTTAAGCACAATGAAACGCTTGCAGTGTTAGAAGACCGTTTTGCCGTATTGAAGGCAGATATTAAACATCGTTCTAATTTTCCTCCTGAAAGCATTTGTTGACGACATGACAACTTGTTGAAGTCTGTTCTCAATTATTTTTACAGACCTCAGTGTATTTCATGATGTGCTGGCTAATGCTTTAAATGTTGTGTAATCATTATTGCGTGACATGGCGATTGGGAAACCATGTTTCAAGGAGGAATGATTTGTCATGAGAGTTCTAACCTTTAAAGACATTCTGTTAGCTACACACAGTAGATTTTAGTAGATTCTGTCAGCGCTATCTATAATTCTGTCTTAAATTGATATAAATGATCAAATCAAACTAAGTAACTAAATAACTCTGTCCGATTTGAGTTTTACAGCTTTTTTTTTTTCTGGTCACGTTACTTTTAAAAGGCATCCAAACCATGTTCGTGTTAGCTGAAGAGTAATAACCTGAGAGATGAATGGAATTCTGTTATGGCGAGAGACAGCAGCACACGTGTTAGCATTTAAATGCGGTTTTATCTTCAGTCAGACAGCTTGACTGTGGGATTTGGAGAAACATTTTCGCACACAGAGTTCCTCCAATCAAAACTCAAATCAGCCCAAAAAAGTCCCAAAATCTCACGAGTTTGTTTAACATGGGCACTAACACGATCGTTATATTTACACCCATCAGCCATAACATTATAACAAGTGAGAGCTGAAGTGAATAACAGTGGCTGCATGATTTTCTGGGACATGGGTCCTGGTATTCATGTGGCTGTTACATTGACACCAAGACTTTTCGTAGCGAAGGTATTCTCTAACAGTGTAGCAGGATGATACACCCAGCCATACGAAGTCCTCCCCAAGAATGGTTTGAAGAACATGTCGGAGAGCTTGACTTGGTCTCCTAGTTCCCCAGATCTCCATCTGATCTGCTGTTAATGTCTCTATGCCAGATACCACAGGATACCTTTAGAGGCTTCGAGTCCACAGACACCTATACAGTATTAGGCAGGTGGTTTTAATTGTATTCCACCTGGCTTCTGAGTTATCGAGTCACACCAGTGATTTACTAACTGTTCTAAATCGACTCGGGTATAAACATAATCATGGAGGTACTGCTTATTAAGGTCTGGGCAGTCAAGAGGAGTCACAGACAGTTCTTTTGCCATTTTAAACTGAAAAAAGTTGAGGTATGAATCCGGTCTGGTGCCATAGATCATACAAACCAAACCCAAAGACACAAACAAGCCATTTACCTGCATGCAATCAAGACAAGGTGGAGTATCTAAACATTTAGAGCATTAAGATGAATTCTTAAACAAACCCTGCTTCGACTGTATCAGTTCCTCTGGGTAAGGGCCTTGCTCAAGGTCCCAACAGTGGCGTCTTGGCAGAGGTGAGATTTGAACCCTGGACCTTCTTCACTGCTGGGCCATATCAGTTCCTAGAACTCTAAAACTCTTAACTGTGGATCCACTTAGTGCACAGAGCTGTGTCTTTAATATGAACATCCCCAGCACCAATGGAAACGTTTCCAGATCTGTACCTTTAACCAAAGAGTACAGTGCCAGATGCCCGTCCATAAAACTCTTTTACTAATTGATGGAGAGTGAAAACAGAATATGCTAAATCCTTCTTTGCTCTTCACTGGCTTTATGCCAAACATCTATGTACGCATCATGTGTTTAGAAAGCAGTCTGATTATTGTCTGATTCGTGCACACTGTTTTCCCATTAACAGATTACTGAAGTGCATGCACAACGTTAAAAAAAAAAAAAAAAAAGATCCGTCATCAACACGGATCATTTATTTACCATTCTGCGCCAAACGAGTTCAAGTTAATTAAACTAAAATATTTCTCTTATTCATTTCAGTTGCTTGAAAACAAATGTCCAAGATAGAATCCAGATCAGCATGTCAGGAAAGTAAAGTTCACAGACGATGCTTAATTTTGATTAACAAACCGCGTGAACGGATTCAAAATGAAAAACTCCATCAAAGTAACTGACACACTGTTGATGAACAGTGACCTTTAAAAATGATCTGAAGAAGTAATCAAGGACGGAACGGTGGACTGCTGACTCGATTGCCTGCACTTTGTGTTTTGTTGATTTTAAAATGAATGCTTTAAAACTCAAACTTTATTAAACATGCCTCATGAAAATCATTTCAAAAACATGTGCGAATATGGACTTTGTTTATGATGCTTGCAAGGTGGGCATCACTGGCATTTCATAGTCATTTATTCTCCAACTTTCAACATGGAGTTAGTTCATAAACATAGAAATAAAAGCTAATAAACTATTATTTACTACAAAAAAGTGCCGAATGCTAAAAATATGGCATTAAGTATGAAGTGTCTCACAAAAGTACACCGCTCACATTTTTGTAACTGTTTCATTATATTTTTTTTCATGGGACATCTCTGAAGATGTGTATAGCTACAGTCTACAGCTTGTGCTAAATTGCTGTGCTCTCAGAATAACAACACAGCCATTAATGTCTAAACCACTGGCAACAAAAGCATACACCCCTAAGTAAAAATGACCACATTGTGCAAAAGTGTTAATATTTTTGTGTGGCCACTGTTATTTTCCAGCACTGCTTTAACCCTTTGAGCATAAAGTTCACTAGAGCTTCACATGTTACCACTGGAATCCTATTCCACTCCTTCATGATGACATCACTGAGCTGGTGGATGTTAGAGATGTTGAGATCCTCCACCTTCCGTTTGAGAATGCCCCACAGATGCCAAATAGGGTTTAGGTCTGGGCTCGTGCTTGACCTTTACCCTCAGTTCCTTTAACAAAGCAGTGGTCGTCTTGGAGGTGTGTTTAGGGTCGTTATCGTGTTGGAATACTGCCCTATGCTCCAGTTTCTGAATGGAGGGAATCATGCTCTGCTTCAGTATGTTACAGTACATGTGGGCTTTCATGGTTCTGTGGTGGCCTAGTGGTTAAGTTACTGGACTATGGACTAGAAGGTCCAGGGTACAAATCCCACTTGTGCCACAGTTGGGTCCCTGAGCAAGGCCCTTAACACATTGTATTCTGTTGTAAGGCCGTATTAATTGTAAGTCGCTCTGGATAAGGCTAAATGATGTAAATGTAAACGGTTCCCTCAACGAACTGTGCTGTCCATGACATTCCCACCACGCTTACCTGCAGGCAAGACGCACGTCTTTGTACTCCTCACCTGGTTGCCTCCACACGCTTGGTCTCATCAGACCACATGACATGGTAATCCTTACGGTGTCCTTAGTTTTCTTTGTCTTATGCAAACGGTTTGCAGGTATTCTTGTGCATCATCTTTAGAAGAGGCTTCCTTCTGGGATGAAAGCCACGCAGACGAATTGGATCAAATCAGTGCCATGCAGCCAGCACTCCTATATTTAGACATTTAATGGCTGTTATTTTGAGGGCACAGCAGATTTATACTGTTATACAAGCCGTAGACTGATTACTCTGTATCAAAGTGGCATCTCTTCATTGCTGTCCCATGAAAATATAAAGGTGTACGTACTTTTGTGAGATGCTTTATATAAGGGTAATAACCTCATTGGACCTGCAAAGTTGCTTAAACAAATAAATAATCGGGTCATGGACATGTATGCGAACAGACGTTATGTGGTGCCGACCTGCAAATACAAAACCACAGAATATTTGATCCATTTTGTATTTGTTGACTTTCTCTATAGCCCTATATACAATATAGCTCTATAACCCTATAGACAATTTTTGTTTTGTTTATTTATTGCGTTTTATTTGAAAGTTTGAATTGACTTTTTAAGTTTTAGCCTCAGTTCTGCTCAGTATCGCTGTGTTATATTAACGTATTCATTTATTTACATGTACCATTTCCTAATACAGTTAGCACACAGCCTTGTGGTTTGTATTGCTCTTGATAGTACTGTTCTGTAGAAACGCAATCTCACTCAGTTCTAACGCTCATGAATATGCAGATTTGTGAAACATTCAGCATGTGATTGATCACATGAGGAACTGAAGAGTCGGTCGTTCATTTTTTAGTTTTTCAAATCTCCGGTTCCTTCCTTCCTACCAGGATCCATTCATGTTCCTACTTGTCTGTTTTCTCCTGTGTAACCTTACATTAAGGTGCGCGCGCGCACACACACACTCTCGTACACTGGGCTCTTTGTGTGTTGCGGTGTCTGGTTGTCCTGGGACGGCCGCTGCTGATGTCATTACAGGAATGAGAGCTGTCATGTGGAAGTGCTGTATTCTTGGTTGGATAATTGCAATGAAAACAGACTTAACACACACTTAAAAGGCAGCCGTACTGCATCCGATCATTTATCCATACACACACACACACACACACACACACACTCTCGCTAAACACAGACGCTGACAGTATAAAGGAATGGACACTTACACACTGAAAGCACACCCTATTCCAGTCGATGGCTTTTAGGTCAAACAGGGGACAGGAGGACTCGGGCTCGCGTACCTGTCCATGGCTCTGAGGGGGAACACTGTTAAGCGTATTTTCACAGCGAGTGCATAATGAGGGCGTCTGACCCCGCAGGCTATATTACAGGAGACATAAGAGATGAAATAGAGCGTTTTATTCCAGGCCTCTGCTTCCTGCCTCCCCTCGTTCCCATTTATTTCAAGTCATTTCCATTCACTCCCGTCCGCTTCGGGTTCATTTCCAGTTTCAGCACTTTAACATCCAGTTAGGAAACTCCGTAATACCTGCTGAAGGACATCAAGTTTCAACAATTCTCCCTTAACTCAAATTAGTTATTACCTTTAGTGTCAGAGCTTTTCTTTTTCACTTTCCTCTTTAACGACTGACGCTGATTACGCTTCAGAAAGGGCTTCTTTGGTAATTTCCTTAATAAATAGCACATGCAGGAGGGTTCTAGGTCAGGAAGGCCCTTTGTAGATCGAGCGGCAAGCATCTCCCATCTTCTTTGCTGTCAGTTTAACGGGGGCACCCCTGGTTTCTGTCACTTCACGACAGACCTGGCATTGTAACTAAGGGATCCCCAGCCAGGTAGGACCTCAGAACTTGCTCAGTCACCAGCACGAATCGAACCTCACCTTCCAAGCTCACCCCGACCATCCCATGGATTATGGGGATTGCTCAAGGATCAAACAGTTTGGACGAACTGAGAAATGAGCCCTGAACCTTTTGGACCACAGTGCAGTAGCTTTGCCACTGTTGGTTAAGAGATGAGAGACATAACAAGACATAGCTCCAGTCCAGATCCTATTTCCTCTGCGACAAGTTGGCTAAACACAACCGTGTTCTTTACTACTTATTTACATGAACGCTGTCTGGATACAAACAGCAGAAGCTTATCTTTGCCTTCAGTTCCTTATGAAGAGAATTGGTTTTGTGATACGCGTCAGTCCTTGCTCGGATATCATGATCTGTAGAAATATAAATGTACACTTAACCATGTGATGCTGGACTTGGGGCACTTGGGGACACTGTATTTCAACATTGAAGGTTTGGCAATTTAGTGAGTCCACTTCACAAAACTGTAAAAATTAAAACCAATAGAGTTTAGGACCGGAGCATAAAGGATTCAAGCCCCAGCATTGCCAAGCTGCATCTGTCGGGCTCATGCATGGTTCTTAACTCACAATTATTTGCGTTGTACTTTTAAGATTCTATCAGGTTTAAGTTGCTCAGGATAAGTGTATGCTTAAAGAACTAAATGTGTTGGCTGGCTGACCTCATTTGATCAAGGGTGCAAAAGAGTTTAACAATTCACAATAAAAGTTTTTTGGGTTTTTTTTTCCTTCAGCCATTCATGTGATGTTGAAATGCAACGTGTGCATTTGCATTCAGGGATTTAGCACAGACCATTATCCAGAGTGGTACGGTCTTACAGTGCAAACAATTGTAGGTTAAGGATTTTGCTCAAGGACCCAAAAGTGGCAGCTTGGCAGAGGTGAGATTTGAACCCTGGGCTTTCTGTTCCTGAACCACCAAGCCATTACGTTCCCCGCCAAGTTAATTGCACAAAGCATTTTCCACAAGTCTTGAACATAAATCCGTTTCGTGTCTTGGTTTAACTTTAAGTAGGGCCCGAGATATTGATAGTAATAGCGATAGTGAAATAGAGGTTGAAGGGTTGGGGTTCCAGCTCCACCAGCAGCCACTGAGCCCTTAGCCCGGACTTGCTTGCATTGTATCATCGCTCAGTCGTAAGTCGCTTTGGATAAAAGCATCCGCTAAATGAGTGAATGTAATGTTAACGATGCGATGGACTGCACTCAAGCGCATCACTAATGGGTCGTTATGCAGGTCCGTGCATGGAGCCGATTAGGAAATATGAGCGTCGGGCTGCTGATGATTCGTCATAAAGGACCTGATGTATGGCTGCTCTCTTTTCGTGCACATGCTAGAGCTGCTTTCGCGCCGGCTCTCTGCACTCCGTACAGATTAAGCGATCCCTTTTTGGCAACCTTTGCAATAACAGTCATAAGCGTTTATGCGTTGGCCCCTGCACATATGGCCCTGATCACAACTGTAACTGGCCGCTGAGGATCACCTTACTGATGAGTAATTTGGACCGCCATGGTCCCTGATTCTGCCTAATTTTCTCCTCTCTCCAGCTTCCATTCTGTCTCTGTGCTGTTTCACTTTCTCTCCAGATTTTACCTCGCTGGTTGATCTCCCTTCCTCAGAATAGCTCTTATTTATAGGAACCCATATCTGTAGATCTAGAGAAACCAAACGACAGAACCATCTCCAGTACTCCCGTTCTTGGGAGCAGATTCAGCTCTTGATGGTTAACTTGCACTCTGCGTAAAGATTTTGGTTAGTTAGCCTATTGTAGCATGAGCATGCCGCCTCATCAGGACCTGTGATTGGAGGCCATCCATCATGCCTGGGGCGGCCGAAGCTTTCGCTACCCAGCAGTACTTCTCAGCTTGCTGTTCCTGCATGATGTCACTCACTCTGCTCTGCTCTGAGGTTTAGGATTTACAGGAGAGCAGTCCTGGATCCATTCAGCATTCCGTTTGACTGTAACACCAAATGAACTGGTTTTACACAATGTTCAGGTGCCACACGTGGTCGAGCCATGACCTTACTTTTGCTCGAACAGCAGTCCATCTCATGTCTGTAAATTCATGATCGCATCTTTGGCAGCTTTAAATGGCACTGTTATGCGATCTCATTCTTCCATGCTTGATTATGAGTAGTTAGAGAAGTAACTGGTGTTCAGTGTTGGCAGGTTGTTTTATCCTTGCGTGTTCTGGCCTGGGTCGTAGGGATTCGGCACCCATCTTGTAAAATGCAGGGCCCAGACAGTCCATTGCAGGGCCGGAAGTTGTTCATGCTGCATCCCCACAGAGTGACCACATCCCTCAGACCAGTCATGTCTGAATTTCACACCTGATTACGTCGTAATTAATTTCCTGGAGTCAAACCTGAATCACCACAGTGCTGGGTCTGCACGCAACATAATGAATGATCTTTTTTTTTTTTTTTTTTTTTTACTGCTTTTAGGAAATTGAAGTTGCACTTTAATTTGACTTTAATTTATTTTGGCTACGTTAACCAAGCAGATCAAAAGCTAAAGAATTACAAACTGAACACCAAATATTTTTCTGGGTTTTCTAAAGCCGAAGCCCATATTTATTAATTTATTTATTTATTTATATATATATATACACACACACACACACACACACACACACACAGATAGATCGAGAGAGAGATGTATCTTCTTCTCTAAATCCTACACAATACCCTGCTCTTGCCTCTATCCTGAAGCCAGAAAGGCCTTATGGGGCCCTCGGTAACCTGAATGAATGTCATGAGCAGGTGTGGATGTTGGTGTTCAGGAGTTTTGCTAAGGTTTATTTGTCCTGTTTCCACAGAGTGCCAGATGGGTTTGTTTGACTTGGGGTGAGCGTGTGTGAAACATGGTTTATTTGACTCTTTGCCCTACTGTTTGTGCGTGAATGGAGTGGAGTGATGGAGGCCATTAGAGGCTCTAGCTCACTGGAACTAAACTGCAAAGCCAGGCCACATATGGCTTAGACGAAGAGCTCACTTCTGGTACTTAAGCGTCAAACATAGAATTTAGAAGCAAATCCTATTAGGTCTCTATACTAAATGTAATGTGTGGGTTTACTTTGAGCTTAATGCCATCTGATTATTATCAGATGGTAGAGATTAAAGTAGCACAGGTGTACGTCGTGTAACCTCTACACTACATTCTGTAAAAACAGAATACATTGACCAAACATTGACCAATAAGGGCGTTTACTGGACATTGGCGTTGTCGCATCCCTATACCATTCACTATTTCATTCTATTTCTTATATGATTGTGTCTCCTCTCTCTCTTTCTCTCTTTATATGTATATATATGTGTGTGTGTGTGTGTGTGTGTGTGTGTGTGTGTGTGTGTAGCCCCACACACTCATTATCTAAATATGTCTGCTTTTCCTCCTAATGCTGACCTTACTGGTGCTGGATGACAGTCTGTCACCGCCTCAGAAGAGCAAGCTGTCGTCCTCCTCCGACAAGAGACCTCAAGTCACCAAATTATCTCATTTAGTTGACTTGAAGGAAACATTCTAACGGTCGGTTAATGCTCGGCATCAAGGGGCTGCACTTTAGATCAGAAAGACATCGTTTAATATCACAGAGAACGACCTTGAGGAAACGCACTTATCCTCATCATAACGACATTACCAAATCATTAGAGGCACTCGACCAAAGTAGTGATGTCATCCAGTTATTGAGGTAGCACAGGAATGTGTGTGTGTGTGTGTGTGTGTGTGTGTGTGTGTGTGTGTGTGTGTGTGTGTGTGTAGGAAAACATTATTCACCCAGTTTTAATCAGAAGCCTAAGCTAGATTTCCACTCATTCTCCAGCTCTTACACACATTATTGGTAAACATATGTTTACAGGGACTTCTTATTGACACAATAAATACTGTAGCTTATTAACGTTTAACCGAAGTTAAGTAACCAAAAGGAAAATGTCCAACACTCTTTTTTCTTTTTTTTTTTTCTTTCCCAAAGACAAGTTGACATTTTTTGTTAACAAGCAATTCAGGCTGTGAAGCCTAAAAAATGTCCTCACAGGCTACAAAAGATCAAGTTAAATACCTGTTCTCTCTCTTTCTCACACACACACACACACAAAAAACACACAAAGACACAGATGTCCTTCATAGCCTTGTTTAGCCTTTAAACAAAAAGCTACTGCGTACCTGTAAAAATGAGACGTTTTATCTGTTACTGAATCATACTGTACTGTTCTTTAAATAGTCTTTCTTAAAACAAAACTATACAGGAATATGGCATGTCTAGGGCACTTGGAAGACATAGCAGCCCAAGTACCAGACATAGTCCCGCAGTGGCCCTGCTTCGAGTCCCAGGGGTGCCGTCCGGCCAGGACAGGTGTCGCATGCAGACATGAACAGCAGTGTCTAGTGGAGGGGAGACAAGTTGGTGACACTACGGGGGGCATTGCTACCCTGTGATCTGCAGGGATAGGTGTTAGAACCACGGAACAGTATTTTAGTTTCTCCTGGCTTAACGTGGACAAATCGTGCCATGTGAGCAGGGGTGTCCAAATCTGTTTTGCTCAAGAAGTGCACTAATAAGTTGAGTATGCAGATGAGCTGATTCATGGCTTTGGATGTTGCTCATTAAGTACTGAATACATGCTAATGACAGCGCTGAGACGTTCTAGGCAGTAAACAGCTGTGATTTGTGAAGTGTGTCTATTTATGCTAACAGGGTGCCACTATTAAAAAGGATGAAACCACGGGAGCCATCACCATCGCTCGCATAATGAAGGGAGGAGCAGCAGACAGAAGCGGTGAGGTTTGATTAATGAAGTAGCTTTTTTTAGAGGCTTTACAATATTAATAAACAAACTATAAACCTTTTGTGCTTCAGAGTGAAACATGGAGTTTTGCATTGAGTTAATTGCAATTTTAAAGATGAATATGAACTGATATTACTGAATATGAACTGTACAGTATATAACTGTATATAAAATATGTTTTCTAGTTTAGATTTCTCCAGAACTGACAAACACACACAGTCAGTCTGATTTGTGATTTCAGACTGTAGCTAGGATAAAAATTGTGCAATGTGACGGTGGCATAGTCCAGGAGAACCTTAATCCCACAGAGGTTTCCCTGGTCTGTCACACTCCAAATTCATAATAAATGCGTCCAGCCATGTCCAGGTATGTGCCTGTAACCTCTGCGTTACGGGACTGTGACACAGGGTGTGGATTTTTTTTTTAATTTTAAACAATAATACTAAGTAAAAGACACCATGAAAGCATTTAGTACAGTGCAGTAATTTGTATTTGTATATTTAATCAAATTTGAAATATAAAGCGAGTTGAACACTACCATGATTGCTGTTTTCAGGACTGTGATTCTCTTTTCTGACAACAGGTGTCACAAGTGTTTTCTCGTACTAGTTTTCTGTCATTCAGACGTGAAAATGAATGTGTCGTTGTAGCCTTCGAAATAAACTCTGTTATATAAGCTCATGTGGGATTGGTCATTTTCGACTCATCCATTCAAAAGTTCAAACTATGTCAGTTTGTCTGGATTTTAGTAAAATAAGAAACTTGCAGTCCAAAACAGGCAACCAAAAATATGTCCACGCCAAACAATCTTTGCGTGTCCAGAGATAATCCACTAGGATCCAGGGTGGTAAAAAAAAAACCCATGTGCTCAATAGTCTTCT
Organism: Parotocinclus haroldoi; assembly: GCA_034779995.1. Classification (NCBI taxonomy): domain Eukaryota; kingdom Metazoa; phylum Chordata; class Actinopteri; order Siluriformes; family Loricariidae; genus Parotocinclus; species Parotocinclus haroldoi. The sequence goes on along the minus strand of JAUZST010032409.1, from coordinate 12,296 downwards.
ACTTAGCACTTTCCTAGCCACTTCCTTTGTGCTCTCCCGCTATAGGTGATGAACTCAAAATTAAAGTGACGAGCGTGTGATTTGTAGTCGGCCTCTAACACACTGCACATTTCCTTTGCTTAAGTTTTGTGGTGTTGTCACATTAAAATTTTCAGCAATTTTGAATCTACCATTTATGGCAGAGCAGCCTGAGCTTCAGATTTAATCAAATGAAATGTTATATAGCAATAACAGTAGATAAGAACGTGGTTAAACGAGCCACGGTTGGATGATATTATCTGATTTGGCAACCCTGTTATGTTTAACTGCTTTGCCTCGTGTTTTCATCTTTCTTCATCTCGTTCTTTTTTACAGGCCTCATCCATGTGGGAGATGAGCTCAGGGAGGTCAATGGCATCCCAGTGAAGGGCAAGACACCCGAGGACATCATTCTTCTTCTGGTGTGTGTGAATGTGTGTGTGGAGAGTTGTGATTTGGTGCATGTATGTGTGTTTCCTCAGTCATGCACATTTACTTTGTTTTGTAAAGTGCTTTTTGGATGTATTTTGGTAGATTGATGATGTGTGTGTGTGTGTGTGTGTGTGTGTGTGTGTGTGTGTGTGTGTGTGTGTGTGTGTTGATCTGCAGTCTCAATCCCAGGGTGCTATCACATTTAAAGTGATACCGGGTCCTGTGATGGATGGTCAAGCCAAGGAGCCCAAGGTACACAACATCACAAAAGCTGAACACACTATACAACACCAACAACAAACTCGTATTTATAGAGCGTCTTTCACGACCCCAAAGCGCTTACCAACCTATCTAACATCAGTTTGATTTGTATCAGGGCTAGAACGCTTGCTGTTGCCTGGGTTGCCAAGCTTTGCCAAGATTAAACCCGTTGGCTGTTTTGCTAAGTGAAGAGAATGGTCTGATTTGGCAACACAGGCTTTTCCTAATAGGCTTCATGTTTGTCAGATTGTTTAGTAGCCGGGTTAGGTTGCTTACAGTTGGCCAGGTTGCCAGATTGGTTACATTGGTTACATTGGTTCAATGCGAAGCAAAGATTAAATTTCTTTAATTTAATTAAAGATTAAACTTATTTCTTAGCATTTAATCGGTGCTTTTCTTCCAGCACAACGCACCTGCAGCACTGTTCTTGTTTTTGCCTTTTTTGGGAAGCGGGTTGCCAGATGTGCTTATTTTAAGAGGCCCTTTTGTGGGATTGATTACGTAGGCCTGGTTGCTCTTGTCTTTCGTAGGATCTGGGGACCTTGGAATTAAATCTCACCTTCGAAACGTCTACCAAATTATTTTGGGGAAATTTTGGGAAAATTAAGAGTTTTACTAATTAAAGTTTACAGCACATCTATCTTTCAGATTATGAGCAGTTTGCTCAAGCAGAAATCTTATTATTATTATTATTATCATTGAAAACCATGAGCCTTACCAATATCACACGTACATGTAAACGTAACAAAAAATAAACAGATTTTCTTCAACTATTGGATTACTAAATGCTCGTAAACATATTGAGTTTGTTTTGGCACTGATGTGTTCGGATCGGAGTGCCGATTGTAAAACTGTAGCAGCTGTAAGACGAAGTAGCAGAATTACAGAAAGCAGAAGTAAAAACATTGCCTTTGCATTTACTTTTTACTCTAAATCATTAGTGAGAACGGTGTTGCTATCTGTAGCTAAGAAATGCATTTGAATTGGCAGCCATAGCATAGATAATAACTGATATAGTTTGGTACCACATAGCTATTGGACAGACCGTGTAACAGTGGACACGCTCTGACATATCAGCACGTTTTGGGGTGTGTTGGTAAAATAACACTGTAGCAATAACTGCCAAGCAAATGTTGGTTCTGCTTTGTTTAAAAACATAACATTGCATCATAACCCTTGCATTTGGATGTGGTTTTGCTCATGGATTTGTTTTCTCGCTGCAGCACGAGGTAATTCAATACCCTTACTCTCTATCCAAAACACTAGCTGCCACAACATTCTGTATGTATATACAGTACACGGTGTCCCGAAAATGTGTGCGTCCTTATTTTTGTAATGCCAGTTATGTTGTTTTAATAGTTAAAGTAATTATGTCTGGTTGAAAAGGCTGTAATGCACATCTGGCATTTTATTACATTCTAAGCAGTTAAACCATTCAGATATTTGGGCTTATTTATGTTTTTCAAAGTCAAAGTGCTAATTTCATAGCATAGTTCAAAACTCTTTACAAATATCTAAACCCACAGCACCAGCTGAACAAGCGTAAGGTAACGGTGGCAAGAAAAAACCTTCTTAAATGGGATGAGCGCGGAAGCTTAGAAGCAGCCTAACTGCTACATGTAAGAAATTAAATGGGCAGCACGGGGATCTCGGTGGGGCGGCACCGCTGCCTCACAACAAAAAGGTCCCGGGTTCAATCCCAGAGTAGTCTGGGTCCTTTCTGTGTGGAGTCTGCATGTCCTCCCCGTGTCTGCATGGGTTTACTTTGGTTTCCTCCCACAATCCAAAAACATTTGGTGTTAGATTAATTGGTGTCTCTAAATTGTCATTGACTTGTGTATGCAAAACACCCTAGCCATGTAACTGGAAACAGCTGCACGCCGGTCCCAAGCCCGGATAAATGGGGAGGGGTGGAGAAAGCAATGGCAAACCACTCCACTATCCTGCCGAAATACTTCATGGATCACCTCGATGAAAGACAGAAATGTGTGGAGATCGACGATCCATCAAGTGACCGAGAGTCGGCCGCGACCGTACCGTTAAATCCAGTCCAATCCAAAGAAATCAAATACATTGCCTAAAAAATTAAAGGCATAGTTCTTTAGATACACAGAAGTTAAAGAGAATGGTTACTGTGGAGTGTGTAATAAAAAGAAAATATAAAGTAGAATAAAATATAGACTATAACAAATAGTTTTCCTTTACGTCATCGCCTTTATCCAGAGCGACTGATTCTTAAAATCGAAGCATTTGTGGGTTAAGGGACCAACAGTGGCAACTTGGCAGAGGTGGGATTTGAACCCTGGACTTTCTGGTTTATTGTCCAGTACCTTAACCACTAGACCACCACAGTCCCAAAATTGAAATATATGGTGGTACGTGAAGAACTACGTAGTGCCGTAGTACGTATGGTAAGAGGAACTGCTCAAATGAACAGTGAGTGTGGAAACAAGGTGGTGTACCTAATAAAGTGATCAGTGCAGTCAGTGTACTTTTGACTGATTCGTCCACATTCCGTTGGTGGCGTTTGTATACTGTGTAATGAGTTCAGTATGTTTCCTCACTGAATTTAGGCCGTGCACGTGTGCTGCACTGACTGTAGAGCTTAACGGTCTATGAGCGTATGATAAACATGATGAAGTGCTACTGATGGGCAGCTCGTGGGCGAGGAGGACAAAGAACAGCAGATTACGGAGATAACGAGACGTTTCCTCAGTATGTACTGGTTTGAAGATTAAAATCCATCGGAACTGACTAAATCAGGACAGGACAGGACAGGAAATATACACACCACTCTGTGCTGTCTCGATTTCTCTCTTTCCAGTCTAAAATAAATGCCTCTAGTCCAGAGTTTTACATCTTTTGTCGTTATGTTCGTGTTTCACTGAGTTTTATGTATTTAAAAAAGAGCTCACAAATTAAATTGGGTATCAGATTCAGAGCTCATGCTGTGCAGCTGGTGACAGTGGTCTTAACATCACTGTGTAATTCATGAATGACGACGAGTTTATACAAAGCAATCCATTAATTAGTTCATTCTTTCTGTAGTCCTGCTCAATTCAGGCTCTCACCTGCCCCATATGTGGGTCAAGATCTTCAGTCAAGCACAGTCTCTACTCATGGGCCTACCAGACTAAGGAAGACTCTAAATGTCAAACACATTTGAAATACTGGACAATGACCGAGCAAGCAAAGTGCTGAAATTCCTAATGATAGCAAAACCAAGAGCCCACGTTTAAGGGCATGACAATAACGAAACACATGAAAGGTTACCTTTCCTGCCACCAAATGGCAAATGTGCTAAAGCGGCGTTCAAATCTGACATTGCTCATGGGGGAAAAAATAAACATCATCAGGAAATGTCTACAATATAAACAACTAGGAGGAAAGCGAATATTACCGTACTTCCTTAGATTCTTAGAAGCCAGCTGAACTCAACACAATATGAAACAAAGAATTCATAATAACATTAACAAGTCGTTTATCAGACTCCTTTATACAAAGGGGCTTACAACTGATACAGTATAAGATTCTATGCATTTTGGATTGGGTTTGCTCTAGCGCCCAACAGTGGCAGATTGGCAGAGGTGGGATTTATCCCCTCATGACTTCTTCAGCCTCAGTTAGTTGTAAGATGCCACTTTTGGGGCCCCCTGAGCACGGGCTTTATATCCATGAACTGCTCATTATTAACCGCTAGAAATGTGAAAGTAGATCATGTTCTCAGGTCAAAAGCACTCATTTTCAAGCTCCATTTGAGTGATCTATTGCACGTCATTCTCCGGAATAGGCAGTGTTGTGATTGTGTTGCTTGCACTAATCATTACTGTATTTCCAGTATTTATTTTCCCTCGTCCTCGCTCTGTGTTCAGATGTACGTCAAGGCTCTGTTTGATTTCGACCCTGAGGAGGACAAGGCGATCCCGTGTAAGGAAGCAGGCTTGGCCTTTAAGTTGGGTGATGTGCTGAGAATCATGTGCCAGGACGACTCGACGTGGTGGCAGGCGAGGGTCGAGGGCACTGCTAACCCCCGCGCTGGACTTATTCCCTCCAAACACTTTCAGGAGAGGCGAGTTTGCTTTCTTTGTCTCTTATCTTTCTTATCTAGTTCTACATGATCCCCGTCTCTCCCTTTCTGTCTTTATCCGACTGTTTTACATCACAGCTACTTTCCAAGAAAAGCAGTATTTTTTTTAACTTTTTTCCCCCCTGTTTCATACAGCATGTTCGTAAAAGAAACAAAAAAAAAAAACATTCCACACCAGCTTGAATCAAAACCTAAACTTGTCACTTTGCTCTCATTTTGGTAAGCCGTTTCTTTGAGGGTATAACTAGTATAAATATGATACTGCTCTAATATAGAGGTTGTGTTGGGGTGTGTTATGTTCTGGGGTGTCTTTGGATGTACGTATGAGAAGTTTCAAAGTAAATTTGTGTAACGTTGTAAACTTGTCTATCATAAATAGCCATTGATGCTGGAAGCGACGTTTTTTGTAAACCTAATAAACCAAGAACCAAGGCAAAATGGACAGAACTGCCTAAATTTGAGATTCAGTGAGTGTTACTTGTGCTTGCAGGGCAGAAGAATAATGAAAAGGTTATAACAATACGGTTTTCTAGTATAGGTGGTGTTTTAACAATAGGTTTTGTTCATGTAATCAGCAGATATAAAATATCAAAATACAGTGCTCGCAAAAATTAGGGGATAATTCAAAATTAATGTGAAGCGATTTTTTTTTTTTTTTTTTTTTTTTTTTTTTTTTTTTTTTTAAAAAATTTTTTTTTTTATTAAACAAGATAATTAGAAAATAAATTGGATATAAACTAAACGATTGTGGTTAAGTAAGTAATAAATTTATGGAGGTGAACAGAAGCATGTTGAACTGGACCAGAGTGCCCCCACATTAACTGTTCAGTAGGGTGTATGGTCACCCAAGAGGGTCAAAACACTGACGGTGATGGAGCATGGACAGGATCAGATTATCCAGCAGTTCTTATGGATCCTCTTCATATTCATTTCAAAATCTCTCTTCATTTTTTGTGCGCAGTGCATTTATTTAATCACGTCTCAACAGAAGTCAGTTACTTTATAAAGAGAGTAAACAATGTGTGAGTAATTTCTCGTGGAGAATACTTTTAGCTTTTGCGAGATCAGGAACCTGCTTCACTTATATGAGTTTGTGACGCAGACCAAAGGATAACAAAACTCCACACACATTCTGTAGCGTGCACGTTCAGTCCTAAATTCTGGTCTGCACTGACCTTCCTGCTCTGTTGCTCTTACTTCTCTCTCTCTCTCTCTCTCTCTCTCTCTCTCTCTCTTTTTGTATGAGGGTCTGGTCTCTCTGCCAAAATATTCTGGATTTCCGTGCCTGTCTGGCCAGGGATGAGTAATGACAAAAAATGATAGCACTAGTTTGATCCACTTTGGACGCTCTGCGCATGGAAAAATCACACATCAGTGATGCTCTTTACAAAGTAGAGTGTGTGCGTGAACCCGAGCAGATTCTTGGCACTGTGCTTGAAAAGAAAAAAAAAATCCTCACAAGAAAGAAAAAAAATGTAAAGGATTTTAATTCCAGTAGCAAGCACGTCTGCTCTGTCTAATGTAGGTTTATATATCATTATAACTAGACCTCTGTTTATATTTTAGAGTCTCAGGTGATTTGAGTATCAGGACTAAATGTCCACACAAGGATAGTCTACATAACAAAAGACAAATTTAAATTCAATTAGATGTCTCAAAGTACTTTAAGTGAGCTGATAAAGTACTTTAGTGAGATGTTTATACACACCGGTCGTACAATTATCATGGAAAAGGTTTCCTCGTCCTGTATTTCCATTTTCAGTACAATAACCAGCCAAAGCTTTAAATCCACTCACAAACCTAGTAACAAATAATGCCAAATATCTTATTTGGGATATCGAAGTGAACAGTGAACAGTCTGTTCTTGTAGTAGAAGTGTTGGATTTGGGAGAAAGACCATGGGTAGAAGATGTACTGCTCAAGATGAAATATCGCCTTGTGAAATATCCCCTCATTTTAATGAGCAGCCTCCTAAAATGCCAAGTGATTCTGTGTGAGCAAAGATTGGAAAGGTTAATGCATTTTCAGCTAGAACTAATTGATTTTACTTTGTTGCCTTTGCAATCCATTTGTAATCAGTGCCAATTAACATCACAGAGTAACAGCGTAAAGTGTATTGATTGATTTGCTTACAGAAATATTTAATATCTGACCTTTGGAGCCGGTTTGGATCCAACACCTGTACTCCGTGTTAGTCCTTTACTGCAAATCTGGGTGGATCATACACTAAAATGTCTAAATTCAAAATTGTAATCAATTTAAAATTGATCTAAATTGTAAAACGTAAACTGTTCAGCTCACAGCTCCAGAGACTTGAGTTTGTGCTAGGTGCATAGTGCTTCTCCTCCTACATCCATGGCAGTAGGTGTATTGGCACCTCCAAAGTGGGCTTAGATGTGAGTGAGTGTGTGAAGTAGTGTGGTTAATCGGGTCCATTAGTTCTAGTATCTCACATGCTGGACGTCACACCTGCCATGACCTCAGCAAGATTAAATGCTTACTAAAAATGAATTTATAATAAAATGGCAATTTTTGGTGCCAAGGGCTACACACAGGAAAGTCACTAGCCCACCCCACAGGTCCCAGTGCGTTGCAGGCCATGGCATAATGCCAATATTGGCACCAGGACTGTCCAAGCAGGAGTGAAATGGAGAGCAGTGTTATTCTAATGCAGAAACCTTATTATGCAGGAACAGACGAAAATGAAAAACGGTGGATAGTGGTGGTTCTGGCAATTATTATAGACAGTTATTACAAATACCCAGATGGGGAAAGTATGAGCAGGTCACATTTACAGGTGCAAACCACACAAAAAGGTTAATAGTTTATAATAAGAACTGTGCAGGTTGGTAACTGCAACTTTCTCTCTCTTTTCTCTATCAGGAGATTCGCCCTCCGACAAACTGTGTCCAACCCTCAACCTCAGAAGGTCTCCAGAAAATCATGTGAGTGACAGAAGCTGATAATGTTGCAAAGCTTTTCCTATAACAGCAGGGCTGTGTTAGAGTTTAATCAAACAACATATAGTCGAACCCTGCAACTGAAACCTGCTGTTGCCCCAATATCAGAGCTCGATTATATTAATAGCAGTTGTTTGTTTATTTGTCGTCTTCTTTTTTATTTGTCTTCCCTATCGGCATCAGTGGCCAGCTCGACGACACACACACATGGTTATATCCGTACACAAGTTCATCTCAACATCAGTCACCTATATACACACACACAAACCAATGCCAATTTAGAGTAACCAGTTAACCTAGCATGCATGTCTTTGGAGTGTGGGAGGAAACCGGAGTACCCGGAGTAAACCCAAGGACATGGAGACTACAGGTGGTAGATGTAGAATGTACACAGAATGCAGAAGGTGGATAAAGACAGCTTTGTTTACATCGTATAATAGTGTGTTAACTTCACTGATTTATAGATAAATGTGTTATAAAGTACAGAAGAGTTTAGGACAGAGCGCAAAACGCTGACAAAGGCACCACAAACACGCTTTAAACATGGCACAAACACTCCCCAGTTTCTTATAAGACCACTATGGACATGCGTTCATGATGACGGGTTCATTTCAATTGCGTTTTGAGGGTTGATTAGTCAGCTGAACACTCTTTGTCTATGTCTATAGTGTGTTTGTCTATAGCGCAATAATAATGAGGGCGTAGGGATACATTTCAGACACAGACGCATATTCAGTGTGGAAGCTCTCCAGAGCATGGCGTTGGTAATACAGACAGGGTGAAAATAAGTCATGGAGGATGAAATCACTGAAACCAGGAACTGCCGTCTTTCTTTAGCAGTGAAGAAGTTTCCATTAAAAGGAACCCCGATCAAAAAATGTTTCTGTGTGCTATTGTTTGTGATCCTTACACAGAAAGAAAATCAGGGTCAGCCGGTCATATGTTAGGGAAATCTGAATCGGCTAAGGAAATTGCAGTTGGTGTATTTTTTTGTAGTATTTTTTTCCCCCGAAGGAAATAACAGAAATCGGCTCCCACTATTCAGATATTCCCGATCCGGTTTTCCGGAGCGACTTGCATTCAGATAACTAATTAGACTTTACGCTGTTTCAAATCAGCAATGCAGGAGAGATCCAGGCTCAGCAGGAGAGCTCATCTTCTTCTGGATGACAGACAGTTTAATATTAATCTGGTTCTGAAGTTCATGGTTACGGTACACACAGAGGTACGTAGCAGAGGTAAGACGAGCAGCGCTGAATGTGTTAGAAAATATGCGAGATGTGAGCCATGAGGACATTGTGAATAAGAGTTTGGATGGAAGGCAACCATTTATAATCACAGCAGCACTTGAAAATCCCAGAGGTGTCCAGGTGCTATTTTTCACTGCAACAGGAAGGTGAATTGTACATGAAAAATAGCTCTGCGATGATGAAGCAGGAGGAACCACGGTGGTAATACATCACCATCATGCACCCAGGCAGGTCTGGAGGGTGAGCGGAACCACAGCAGGGGTAGTGTATCAGGAACTTGCACCACCCTCACAACATGACTGTTGTGGTAACACTATCACAAATTATTTCCACTGGACTGAAAAGGTCTAAAATAGCTCTGAATAAACAGAATACATTTCATGAAGCATTCTACAAAAATATGCCATAATTGTTCAGTGATTAGGGATTGATTGTATGGACCTTAAGGCTGGGAGTTCAATTCTACCAGGCTGCCACACTTAAGCGAGGCCCTTAAGGCAGTCTGTTCCTATATTGACAGTGTTTCCAGGGGCTATCTGGTCACACAGATGCAAAGCAGCATCCAACCCCGGACAGGATGCTGGTCCACACACGAGTGCTCACACAGCCACTGTATGTTTTAGGAAAGTTAAAGGAACCAGAGTAACCCAAAGGAAACCCATGCTGTCTCTGGGATAACATGCAAACTACCCGCAGTCAATGGCCAGGCTGGGAGCCTTGAGGCAACTAACCGTGGAGCAATCATACCATTTATCTTATTTGAAACATAAATTTAACAACTGCCTTTAAAAGTAACCAAACTTAAGGTTTGTTTTCTGTTCTTTCCCAACCACAGGACAGACAAAATGTTGTATGTTTTTTTTTTTTTTTTTTTTTTCTTTCAAGTCACATTTATAGATGCGATTAATCCAATGTCGTTAATATACATCTAATTGAAACTAAGGTTTTGGTTTAGTTGAATTATACCTGTATGATCTTCTCGACGCTCCAGTGGGTAGAGCCAGCTGCTGGAAATGGCAGTATCATTGAGCCTAGGTTCAGTCCCTTGCAACATTTACATTTAAATGTATGGCATTTAGCAGACGCCCTTATTCAGAGCGACTTACAATTAATACAATCTTACAATCCAAGCAGTTGTGGGTTAAGGGCCTTGCTCAGGGGCCCAACTGTGGCAGAAGTGGTATTTGAACCCTGAACCTTATTTGTATGACCTTCACTACAGGACTCTCATAATCTCACAACAAACACAAAGGCACACGATCTATGGATTACATCATTAAGTGCATTTTCCTCAGCCATGTATATTAGCTTAGCCAAGTAATGCCATTCTTAGACCTCCTAGAAAACCTAACTCTGGTTTCAATCAGTTTAATTACTTTTCTTATTCTTAAATACATACCCTGTTGCTAACGAGCTATACAAAAAGACAAACCTTGAGCCCAAATGGTCAGCCAGTGGCAACAATGGTAAACGGAAACTCCTTGATTCACAAAACCACGAGAGCAACCAGACTCATGGCAAATTTATGCTCGTCTGGGTCAGACAGGACACAGACTGAGGTTCTGCCCATCTGCCCCTAAATGTTAAAAGAAATGACACAAGCACTGTGATCAAGGGAATATTTGATTCCCCCAATTCTCCCATCCCAGACTTAAAAATGACACCCAGATGAGAAGCTGACATTCGAGGCATTGTTGTTAATGAGATTTCCAGGACCACCCCGAGGTGTGATTAAGAACATGGTCGTATAATTCCCTTCTCTCATATCACATCATATTCAGAAATAACACTCAGTAATAGTGCCATTTAATATGACACACACACACGGTTATTAACTTGTCTAACAATATATTAACAATGTCTGCATGGGGTTACTTTAAACGGAGGGAAGAAATGATATCCAGCATGACGTTTGAGACGTGCATCCCAAGACTCAAAACTATTGACTTTCCTAAAGACAAGCAAGTAACAGTCATGTAGTCTTCTGTTATGTTTGTCTGTATCTTAGGCTGGTGTTTGGATTCCCTCATTTCCCATAGCTGTTCTTTTCCCTCCCTTTCTGCATTGCTCACTTCCTTATTTCCCCTCATTATCTCTCTATGCCAGAGAAGCTGGATTCACTTTGAATCCTCATATTCCTCACAGGTGGTCGTGTCTGTAGCATGTCTTCTGTAAACGCACACATCCATGTGCGATGCGAGTTCATAGTTAAAGCACTTTGGCTTTGATTTGCTCACATGGCAGCGAAGGGTAGCAAGGGAAGCAGTTAGCAGCAGTTCTTGGTGTTTATCGGGATGTTGTTTGGGTTATTGTGAAATTCTTTGTGGCAGTTGTTTTGGCTGGGTTATACCTGCTGTGTGCAGTCGAGCAAAGTTTGCTTTGTGTCTGAACGAGATGTCTGTGGCATGCAGATGCCGTTCAGGGCTTGTCTGTTTTGATTGGAGTTTATTTAGTCAAATTGAGAACACATGAATGAGAGGAACCTTTTAAAATGGCACCAAATGTTCTTTTAAAGTGGGCAGGCTTATACAGACATGCACACACTTTTCTCATGTAAGGATCCACACTGGTTCCTTGTCAGCTGCAGCATTTGTACATATTAATATGATCTATAATTTGTTGCATTTACTCTCTTTTCTCTTCAACCCGGTACAATAAGAAGAGATTTGATGGTCAAATCCGGGCATAACGATGAGCTAGCTAGACAGTAAAGCATGATTAAGTATTTTAAAAAAATGCATTTCCAATGTTCAGCGTGCTTTACACCCTTGGTTCCCAACCTGGGGTCCAAACCTGCAGGGAGTATGCCAGGCTTTGATACTCGTTGGGGGCTCCAAGGGGTAAGCGGTTGGAAACTACTGCTCTACTCCTACTAATCTTAAGGCTGTCCTTAACCACAAATATTTTAACAATCATATCATTACTTTTCCCATTGCATATTCATAATATATGTTAACCTATGACTGTTACTCATTACTCAAGGTGCTCCCTTTCTTGAGAGCATGGCCACCCTGCTTCACGGGGCAGGGGTTCCCGGTTCATGTCTGTGTTCCACAGGGCAGGGGTTCCCAGTTCATGTCTCTGTTCCACAGGGCAGGGGTTCCCAGTTCATGTCTGTGTTCCACAGGGCAGGGGTTCCCGGTTCATGTCTCTGTTCCACAGGGCAGGGGTTCCCAGTTCATGTCTCTGTTCCACAGGGCAGGGGTTCCCAGTTCATGTCTCTGTTCCACAGGGCAGGGGTTCCCAGTTCATGTCTCTGTTCCACAGGGCAGGGGTTCCCAGTTCATG
>JAUZST010032398.1:0-28818 GCA_034779995.1 Parotocinclus haroldoi | reverse complement strand
AATAGACAAATACTAAATGTATATTAAATTATAGGAAAATTAGTTTAAAATAAATAACAAATTATTAATAAAATTTACATTAGTAGTAGAAAAAAAAAATAATAATAATAATAATTCAAATTATTAAAAAAAATTGATTATGTGATGAGTCATTAGAGGGAGGTCCTTGAAGGCTCATCGTCTCCTACTGTCAAACTGATGGAGGGAGTTCCTGCACTCTGGAGGGAGCTGCCTCCGCTGTTGGAGACCATCAAGGAGATGCCGAGCCGGAAGAACATCCAGGCGCACGGTGCCGGAACCAGCACAGAACATCAGCAGGGAAAAGAGAAAATGTAGTTATTGCTGGGTTTGGAACACAGTATATTATCCAATACTGATGCCTTGTGCAGCATGAGAACTCTGGCAGCATTAACTATAGCAGCGTAACTAAAGGGAGGGAACCAGAATTTAACACAGCCAAGAGGCTGTTATATTCTAAATCTAACTAAAAGCCTGAGTAAATAAGAATGTTTTAGCCTAGACTTAAAGATTTGGAGTGTGTCTGAATCTCTGACTAAAGTGGCAAGTTTATTCTATAGCTGGGGGGCCAAATATGAGAAAGATTTTCCCCCTGCAGTGACTCTAGTTTGTGTTCTTCCCTTGGTAAGGTGAGGTTCCCGGTCAGTTCCCGAGTTGTATTTTGGTTATACTGTTTCTGCCCTCTATAGATTTCTTGGATGTGCATTTCCCAGTGTGTATCCAAAACATTAGAGGCTCCTGAGTTTCAGAGCTTCTTGGTGTGGTGACTAGTTCATTGTGTTTGTCACGTGACCCAAAGTGTGCTGGAATTTGATAGTTCCCTATATTTGTGTGATAAATGTTTTATTATTATTTTCAATTTAAATAAAAGCCATACAAAAAACCAACTGCTGACAAAACAATATTATTGATTATACACTTCATATAACACGTTTGTATTATGAAATATAAACCTTACCACTCACATATTCATCTCAGATTACAAAGTTTACTGCAGAACCAATTCCTAAATTAGAAATTGGATTTCACTTACTTGTCACTACTAGTACTTTTTGATTTACTTTTTACGACTCGACTACACAGTCGTAATTCGTGAAAAAACATGTCTGTGTTAAGGAGCCACATACCCAGCGTCTATTAGAGGAAAATGGACACTCAAATGCTCTCAATACTTCGGCTCCACTTTGTGAGAGAAAATGAAATGGCTAATTGAAACGTGTATTAAGTAGTTGTATGAGGTTGGACCTCCAACATAGTAGAACACAGTGAACGTTCCGACCAACTGCTGTGTTAGCTGGGAGAGTCTAAAACACTTAGCATGAACAAAGCGTAATGCGGTTTAATGTTCTAAAAATATGATATAGTGAAACCTCATGCCGATATATATGCACTGTTTACAAAAATAAGGGTTATTTCACTAGCAGCAGTGAAACTCTCCTGTTTATGTACAAAGGTGCAGGGAATTGAATCCTCTGCTTTGTTTAAATTGTTTCCGTTGCCTCCTTAAGAAAGTAACGACACATCACAATGAGCCTGTTGACATTTCTATGTGTAATCAGAACTGATGGTACTGAAATGGGGTTTGAAGTGGCTCTGTACTGAAAATAAATCACATTTAAAACAACTCTAGCCAATTATATTAAAAACCCAAATGTACCCAATCTGAAACATGGCTGGCTTGGCTACAGTGGAAGAGTGATGAGGGAAAAAAAATTGACTTCAAAGCACTCATTTATGAGTCTAAAATTCTTCAATACAGCTGACAACAGTTGTGTTTTGGAGGAGGATTGGAACTTTCAGCATAGTTGCTATTCTTTCCCAATTCCCTTAGACAGTACACAGTGATCAGCCATTATATTAAAACCATCTGACTAATATGGTAGCCTTTCCTCATGCCTCGAAGGCTCTGAACCATCGAGACATGGACTCCACAAAACCTCTGAAGACCACGAGACACTAGCAACAGATTATTTACATCCTGTAAATTGAGTTGGGACGTCTACGGATCAGACTTGTTTGTCCAGCACATCTCACAGGTGCTTGAGTCAACACCTTGAACTCTTTGTCATGCTCCTCAAACCATTCCTAAACAAGTTTTACAGTGTGACAGGGTGCATGCTCCTGCTGTTAGAGGCCACTGCCATTAAGGAATAGTATTGCCATGAAGGGGCACACATGTTCTTGCAGAAATGTTTAGATCATAATAGCATTCACTTGAATTTCTGTTCTCAAGGTTTCCCTGTAGAGCACCAGACTGTCAGTGTTATTCATTTTCCTCACAATGACAAAGCATTTTGTACCAATATAACCTTATATGTTATTCATAGAAACAAGTTAAAAACCTATGACACAATCCAAACAATTCAATTGTTGCATGATGTCCACATATGTGAACTGATTCACAGTCGTCAGATTTATTTATATAGTGCTTTTTTTTTACAATGGTGCATTGTCTCAAAGCAGCTTTACAATATTATATGACCTTATAAGGTCAATTCCAAATTGAGTAACCCTAGGGCAACAGTGGAAAGGAAAAACTCCATAAATGGAGTCCAAAAAAGGAAGAAACCTTGGGAGGACTAAGACTCAAAAAGGGACCCATCCTCCTTGGGTGGTTTAGATAAGAATTGTAATAATTAATTTCCGATTTCTGAAATAAAAATATTTCAGATGTTAAATAAATGTCGTTTTAATAAAAAAAGTGTCCATTAGAGTCTGTTTGACACTTAAAATGTATTTTACGTGATTAGTCCTTGTTGTTTAGAAACTTTGAACAGCCATACTAGAGACATTTGCTACATTTATGCTACTGTCAACTAGGATTTCAAACCTTAGCAGTTGAGAATACAACAGAATTTGGGAAAATGTCTTTTGTATTTTTTAAATATTTCATTTTGAAATATCCCCTAATTTTGATGCGCAGTATACAATGTTAGAGTAGTGCACACAAGCATATTTTTGTTTTAACCCCAGTGCCAGTTAAGAGCTGCATTAATTTGGAATGCTGGAAATAAAGTTTACATCTCATGAATGGTCCCCCTGTCATCAAATGTTCTGTCAGCATATTTTCTGTTTTTAATCACTCAGTGGTCCCAGTTTATGATTTGCAAGATATAATGAAGAAACATTTCTCTGTATTTTCTATACAATATTTTTGAATATCAGCTTTGTTAGTGCAGGCATCAATTCGGCGCCGATTATCTCAGTTTGTAGTGATATGACCTACAAGTGTAACATTATTTGCACTGTTATTATATAACATTATTTTTTAAAGTGCAAAATAGAGCTACCGAACCAGTGTGCTGTTTGCAATACTGTACAAGCATAGAGAAAAAAATCCATGGAGGAACAACTTCGAAAAATAACGAATTTAATCAAATGTTTTAAAGAGCATCTTTGTTAAACAAAGGCAAATAGGTTAAAGCTAAAGCTAGCGCTAACACAGAGCCAGACACAAGCCAGAATCCCCTGTTATCTTTCCTTCATAGAGAGGAAGTTTCGATTAAAATGGCAGTTAGACAAAGTTACATTTGGAAGCTGTCATTTAGAATTCTTAGACAGGAAGACAATCAGAATCTGCCAAAACTGGAATCGGTCATATGTTTTTAAAAACTCACCTATCGGAACTGGGCAAGGAAATTGCTGTTGGTGGAACTCTAGGGCTAACTAGGCCCTTTTCATCAAAAATGTTGTCCTGTCCTTGCAAGAGGTTTTTAAAGAAAGCTTGCCAAGTATGAGTGTCTGGTTAGTGACTGCCAGCAGGGCGGCTGGAAAACAAGGTGCTTACCAGTAGAGGGCAGGTGACAGAGTCTTTATCTTGGTGATCACTGAGGGAGTGGAAAAGCACTGAGGTTATTATATGACGTGGCCTATCAGTGTAACATAAAACATTTGGTTAGTGCAACATTGAAGGAAGATAGCAAAAAGGGAAAGCTCACTCATATCGGTTTGATGTAGTTTGTATATATACTATATAGTTTCAAGATTTTTTTTTTACAACAATCAATGTTTTCTATCATTATTCAGTTTGTACTCGTCTTTGTGCTTCATAATGTTTGGCTGCTTAAAATAAGACCACTGACTCCAGTTTTTAATTGTTTTTAAAACAGGAACTTGTGTCAGTGGAATAAACAGGCTGTTTCAGTTACAGTAACTAGTTAGCTCACTGGGTAATTAGCAACATGAGGCACACAGTTGTGGAAATGCTCCATCAAGAGCATGAATCAGTGTTTACTTTTACTTATTTCATTGACGGTCAGAGCTTTGTTCCAGCTATGTTTGCTGTAGATTACCCCACCCGGGAAAGGTCATGCACCTGTAATGGACTGGGGAGGTTCTGGCAAATGTAAAAACCAGAAAGAGACAGGTCCCCATAATGACCAGGATATTCTGGTATCCATAATGACCAAAAAGGATCAGATGCCAGTAATAACCAGGTAATGACAAACTTGAGTCAGGCACCCATAATGACCTGAAATGGTCAGGCACAAAAACTGACCAGGAAGAATCAAAATAGAATAATAACCAAGAAGTATCAGGCACCCATAGTGAATCACAAAGCCATAATGACCAGGAAGGATAAGGCACCCTTAATGACTAGGAAGAGTCAGGCACACATAATGATTAGGACCAGTCAGGCATCTGTAATGACCAATAAGGGTCAGGCACCCATAATGAACAGAAAGGGTCAGGCATCTGTAATTACTGTCAGGACTCCTGGTGGTATAAGTCTGGGTCTATGTCTGTGTGTTTATCTACTACAGCCTCATGAGTCTCGGTGCTCCTTGGTTTAGCGGTTGGGTCTGTGACATATGACGCAGACCCACAGTGTCCCCACATTACAAAATCAGATAAACTTCCTTCAGGCAAAAGAACTGTGTTAACAAGCTGAATTGCATTTAATAGGTAATGAATAGACAGTGTTACGCTGTCCATCAAGTCATACACCGTGACTGAGTTGCTCTGACACTCTGACAAGCCTAGTCTGTGTGTGTGCGTGTGTGAGTGCGAGTGCATGTGCGTGTGCCTGCCATGTTTATATGTATCATTGTTAGGACCAAATGCCCCCATGAAGTTAAAAAGATCTGACATTTTTAATTGCTTTTTTTCACAATAACTTACTTAGTCGAAAAACCCGAAGAGCCAAAAGATTTCCTTTTGGTTCCTGAGGGTAAGGTTATGGTCAGGATTAGCTGTAGGTATAACATTACTAAGCTACAGCAATCATTATGTCACTGGAAAGTCCCCAGAACAAATGTTTACCAGGACTCTGTGTGTATATGTGTGTGTCCCACAGTGTTCACATCTCTCTTCAATCATATTTTTTCTCGAGTTTCTGAATTCAGTGGAACATTTCCCCGTGATTAAATTTTACCCTTCGCGTGGAACTATACAACACTTCATTTACAGTGGCACTGGTAAAGCAATATATAAAGTTTCTCACTTGCGAACTGTGATTCGTAACTCATAAAGCACGTGTACGAGGAATATATGGGAAATTAAATCACACTTCTCAAATTTGATTACCCCAGCGTGTAATCATCACGCACAGAGCGGCGAGGTGTTAAAAGAAGAAACCAGAGAAAACAGTATAATTGAAGTGTATTATATAAGTCTGAGACATGAATTCCAAACTATTCATAAAATACGTCTGCTGCAGTTCTGGTATTTTAAATATCAGGGAAAAAGTTCCTGGCTGTTAAATGTCGATATAGCCACAGTATATTAAACACATCGGACAGTAAACGCCCCGGTGTAGCTTTCAATATATCTGTATTAGAAACAAGCTGCATCCTTAGCTATTTCACTGAGACTCTGAATCTCCCAATGCAAGAAACATGTGCCTTGCATCAAGCCAGACAAATGTTGAGTTAAGTAATTCTTGGAGATGTTTTGCAAATGAACAGTTTCCAGAGTGGCTTGGTCAGAAACCCTGCAGCCAGATGTGTCTTTAGAAGCAGAGTCTGTTTCAGGATTGAAGCGATGCAGTGCCAGAGTTGGCAGGAGCATGACATTACAAGCACACTCCATGGCTCTGTCTCTTACTGAACCACTACGATTTAACTTAGGGAACGTGGGTGGGTGTCTGCTCCTAACCACTGTATCTCCTGTTCTGTCCCTGTTTTCCTCTCTCAACCTGCCTGTCTCTGTCTGTCTCCTTCTATTGTCAACCTTCCCTATAAAAGAAGCACCACGAATGCGTGACCAGTGCCGAGTTCCTCCAGTCATTGCAGATGCAGAAGCAAGGCGACTGCCCTCCACCTCAGAGGGCATCAGGCTTTGCAGCAGCCTGTGTCGAAGGCTGCAGCGCAGACCGGGAATGCTCTGGCTCCAAAAAGTGCTGCTCCAATGGATGTGGCCACACTTGCCAATCCCCAGTGAACCTTTACAAAGGTATGAATGTCTGTCTGCGAGAATGCAAGATTTAATGAGATTGTTTTCCTGCCAGGGCTTCATGCTGGAATAGTTGTAGTATGTCCAATAAGACAAACCAATGCTTTCAAACTTCCCATCATGTCAGTGGCATGCACAAAGTTGCGATGGACAGAATTCGAAAAACAAATGTGCCCCTTTTTAGTGAGAAACGAATGATTATAATGCTAATAAAACGACAAATTTGTGCAAAACCTTCAGCTAGGAACCAGTATAGTGCAGACAACAGAAAACTAAACAACGGGGCTCTTAGTGCAACTGGAATGGTTCTGAAAGGAGGATGAATCATCATATACAAAAACACACTGAGAACAAATGAATGAATTCAAACACACTTGAATATTGTTAACATTTCTCGTGGAACAGCTTCAATTATGCATAGTTTTACAAGCTCGGTTAAAGTAAATAAACTAGTTGAATACAGTTTCTTTTGTTGTATTTTGCTGTGTTATTACTGTCCTGTCAGATCTGTTTAGCGCAAACTCACAGAACGACATATACACCTCAAGCAATGAATAAAAACAGCGTTGTGCTTTTTGAAATGTACAGTTTTTTAATTAAGAAAATTGTTACAGGTATGCGCATTTTAATGACCACGTTACATTAAGTAAAACGGGTCATTAACCGAAACGGTCATTGATCCATCATTACATGATTGAGTAATTATTGCACATTTTCAAACTGCTATAATACTTTGTAACTTTGTACAGAACAAGCCCACAGCAATTACACAAACTGTAGAACTAAAATATAAATGAACGATGGAATAAATAAATTTACCTCTCTGGCTGCACACAACCAAGAGGGAATGGGTCCACTTGAAGAAACACACGTTTCCAGAACAGGCAATGCAGTATCACCTTTTAAACACTTTAAACCCTTAAGCTGAATACTTTTTTATTTCAGATAATCGTGACAGCTAAAAGTGCGCAACACAGATTGTAACATAGCTCCTACTTGTAGCTCCTACAAAAAACGCAAACAAAGCATTAAGGCATGACGTAAATAATATTTATGGCAGTTAAAATACATGTGGCAATCCTATTTTAATTTGACCAGCTGTTTACAACGTTCATAGATTTTTATTTTCTATCAGAAATTATTATTAGTGTTGAGACCTCAGTCGTTAAAGTGAACGGACATTGATCGGATGGTTGGTAAATGGCCTCTGGCAAGGTGGAAACATCCAGGAAACACACATCTGGAATAGGCACAAAGTGCAATTTGAACTTTCAATGCCAGGAAACCTTACATCTGAACAGAGCCAGAAGGTCTGTACATCTGGACTCCCTGTGCCGGGGGATGAAACTTCTTCGCATTAGGGGGCCACACATCTGGAGTTTTGGCGACGGGGAACCAGGCACTTGAATGGAACAGCTCCAGGTGGCTGTTCATAAGGACTTTTGGAGCATGGAATCATACACCTAAACTTACCGGCTATAGGAGGCTGGCCATTTAGATTTTGGGTAGCCAGGAAATTAAATTCAGACTTGCCAGAAGCATGGCAAACCAACTGAGGTTTCAGTTGTGCCAAGTTGGTGCCAAGGATTATCACCACTGCCTCGGCCATGCTCCTGTGATGACCAGGATAGGCCACATTTAGATTTACAGCATTTAGCAGAAACACTATTAGAACCCTATCCGTAGTCCAGCCCCTTGGTACCGTATGGTACCACTCCCACACACCCCATCACACACCAGATAATGAACATCAGGCTTCCCTATTGCCATCCAGGTCCAGGTATATATTCTTGTTCTGTCTTATCTCCTTAGTTTGAGCACTTCTCAGGGTGATGGCTGGGTCTGTTACATGATGCAGAACAGGGTTGCCTATGCATTACACATTTTAAAACAGGGGAAAGCGCACGGATTCAAATAGAGCACAGTTAATGCAGTCATAAGTGACATTCATTATTATCTGGTTCCAAAGCCAAAAGGAAAACATGACTTAAGAAGAGCACTGCATTACCTTGCAAGATAATAAGAATAATAAAATAAATGATAAGAAGAATAATCATTTGCTAATTCTTCTCTAAAGCAGTACCCATTAAGCCTATTAAGTGCTCTGGACATCGGAGTCAAAAAATGAAATATGTAAACTATAATATGGCTTTTCAGGTAGTTCTGGAACCAGTTGAGATGAATTAGGTTTATTAGAATCAAGCAACAGCAGTAATTATCATAAAACTGAAAGAACTGGGAGACCGTTCCTAAAGCACACTAATAATAACAAGCATGTACAGCTTAGTACACTGACAGGGTTTCTTGGTGTTCATTAAGAGATTCTGGGCCCATATGCTCAGGGCTTTAGTGAGCCATTTTATGCTGCACTGTAACATCACATCATTAGTTGGATTTACTGTCACTTTCGCTTGCCAAACATTTTTAGTGTGTAGAATATGCGGGACATTTGCGAAGCTGCTTCCCAGCATGTTTCTTTCTTGTCTCACAGGCGTCCCCTTGAAGCCAAGGAAAGACATGACCTTTTTAGAGGATCCTCACGGACAACTTGAGGTGACATGGATGTCCAAATTCAATGTGTCTATTGAGCCAGTTCTGTATATTCTGCAGAGGAGATGGAATCATGGCATCCATCCCAGCGAAGACGACGCCTCACCTTGGCACACTGTTCTGATGGTAAGGGAACAACAACATTACTCTGAGCCAAGTTTCCCAAAAAGCATACTTCACACTACCATCATATTTGCCTGGATCAGTATGAATCTTTTATTCCCTCGGTGAGTGAATGTGCATTCTGGTTTTGCTCTTGCAGAGGCAGAAATCAGTCGTGGAGAATTTTAGAGCATACTGCTACGCTAGGGGAAATTTTGTGATTAATCACATATCTAAATGATTTTTTTAGCCTGCGCTCAATGACCGATAGTGTATGGCATTTCGTCTGACTTGTAAGACATACAGGGTTACAGATATGGACAGTTGCCAGATGTTGCAATCTTCTGTAGTAGTTTGACTACAAGCTTTTTCCTCTAACCATATGCTACTCCGTCAATGCAGTTCTGTCTTGGATGTCAAGTTAAATTCAAGAAGATAAGGTAGAAATATGTAAACACATTATAGTTTTACGTTTCAGAAAGGGAACAACCAATACACCCAAAACAAAGTTTTTATCTCGTGAGGGCTATACAGAAAATGGCCTAACCCCCACCAGTCCTATGACCGATGTTACCTAAGGAATGTACTTGACCCGTCAGTCAAAAATAAAGGATTGAAATGTTACATGTCAAAATACCTGCTGCAATGTCACTAAAGGATAGGCTGGGGTTGCTTATGAAACTTAGACAGAAGATTCTTATCAGAAAATTAATTACAAAAGCAAAGCTAAACATCCTGCTTTGCTTCCGCTTATCTTGGTCAAGTTCGCATTTGAGGATTTTGACCCTAGCTGAGGTGAGGTACACCTTGGACATGGTGACAGTCCATCGCAGCATTCTGTAAATGCACCGTTAGATTTTAAGTTTTCAAGCATCACCCAGAATTTGAACCCGTTTCCAGCATGTATATTTTCAGCTGATTATATATTTCCCATATTTCAGATTATATATTTCCCATATATTTCAGCTGAATTACCATCTGAGAATGCTTCTAATATCCATAATATTTGAATATTGATATTGCTAAGGACAGATACTTTGTTAAACACAGTATATGGTGGGTTTAAACTGGAATATCATTTCTGCAATCAACCTGTGAGTGTCTTTAGTATCAAAGGTCAAGGTCAGACTTATTTCCATAGCAGTCTTAACAATGGAGCATTGTCCAAAACCCTGAACCTGGGGCAACAGTGGCAAGGAAAATTCAAATGCTATAATGCTAAATGCTATAAGGAAGACTAAAAGTTTCAATATTTAATTTATAATATAATATAACATAATATTTAAATTATGTAATTATAATTAATAGGTTTGTGGTAACTTTTAAACTAAATGTAAGCAGAATAAAATTACAGAGAAAACGTGGTGTGAGAGATGGACTGATTGCTTTTTGTGACTAGAGGAACTGCACTAATGAGCTACTGTTAGTTTGACTGCACAAACCTTTCGACAAACTGTAACACAATTGTGTAATAACTGTAATGCTCAATTGCACAATTGCACTCATTAATTTTCCTCCTTTGAAGTACAGAACCCCTCAGTACAAAAATCATTACATGCTAATGTCCAGTGTTTCTCTGTAACTGTTTGGTTGAAACACGTTTCTATACCTGGATATCACAAGCATAAGTGGCTTTGACAGAAAGAATACTGATGCAGGGATCAACAGCACCCTCTACACAGTCCTACAATGGCCAATTGGTCAGTCTAAACTGCCCTGATGCGAACTTGACTGACCAGTATTGACGTAACCTTGTTCGTATCGCGAATAAACATTGATGGCGAACGTGCCGTTAAATAGAATACAAAAATTAAGTGAGCTTCATTATTAAATTGCAAAAACTAATATTAAAATATTAAATAAACTTCAGGGCAGCATGGTGGCTCGGTGAAAGAAGGTCCCGGGTTCAACTCCAGGGTGGAGCGGTGTGGGTCCTTTCTGTGTCTTCTCCGTGCCTGCGTGGGTTTACTCCTGGTACTCCGGTTTCCTCTCACAGTCATAAAACATGTGTGTTAGGTTAATTGCTGTCTCTAAAGTAGCCCTTAGTGTGTGACTGTGTGCATGACTGTGTGTGTGTGTGTGTGTGCACCCTACGATGGATTGACGTCCCATCTAGGGTTGTTCCTGCCCTTGCGCACAGAGTTGCCAGGTGGGAACCGGCTGGCCCGCGACCCCATGTGGATTAAGCAGAAGACAATCAATTAATGAATACATTTCATGCTTAGACCTTGCTTAAACATCGCTTGCAGTCTTTGAGTGTTTGAGTTCATTGACCCTCAGGCATCACAAACACATGCTGAAGTGTACCCGTTTTGTGCCTTGCGTTCTGTGGTAAACCCTCTGAGATCATGCTGGTGTATTCTTCATTTTACAGCCTACACCCAGGAATGGGTCATTTTTCCTGTTCAGCAGACGACAGCTTGTTTTTCTTTTTTTTTTTGATTGAAAGCATTCTTCACTCATCCACATCTTTTGTCTCAGACTGATGTATGACGAATTCTTCAGATGGTACGCTTTGCTGGCACTGAAAGGCAACTGATCGTGTCATTTTCAGAGACATCAACAGAGTCCAAATCTAGAATCAGTCCTACACGACTGGTACATGAAGTAATGATGCATCGTTCTAAGTATGCAGCCAAAAATTCCAGTTGAGCCCTTTGAAATCGAGTAAATTAAAAGCCCTTCACTGTATGGTTGACCATATATGGATGTACATGCCCTAAATTTAAACTGACATTCTGCTCTTTATAGTCATTGCTTCATTTCAAATCAAAATCCAACGTGCTAAAGTGGGCCAAAGAAACAGTAATCGTGTCAGTGTCCGTGTGCAGATTGTATGCTTTATTGGATACTCTCTGAGAGGCTCTGAGCTCATCCAGGGACATGATTTCAACAGCCTCTAATTGGGGCTTTAAATTTCAAACCAAAGATCAAGACGCTATTGAAACAAATAGTCCATTGTCATCTCCATTTTCTTTCAATAGAAACTGCAGAGTAATGGATGGGAGCGTTTAAATGGTGCTTTTCAGCAGCTCTAAAGAGATCTCCTTGCAAACTATCAGCTGGTCATTAGAGCATTGATAGAGTTCTTTCATCCGAGTTGTATTAATCAAATCTGCCACGGTCTCTTCTCCTGCCAGACAATGGAAGAACGGGCTGTGCTGAAGGACGTGCGTCCTCACAGGTGGTACCAGTTTCGGGTGAGCGCAATCAACAGTCAGGGCACACGTGGCTTCACGACTCCCAGCAAGCACTTCTTCTCAACGCGAGGTAACGTCTTACCCTTTTCCAAATCCTTAGTAATGATTTTGAATATCTACTGGTATTTTGATTGAGCAAGTGTGCACATTAAGTGCTATGGACAGGTCCTCAGCAAGATGGGCACAGCTTTAGTACAGTTTGTGCTGGGACAGTGCTGAGTGAGAGGAGTTATGAGGAGTCGCAGAGGAACGTGCAAATCCTTCGCAGCAGTTCAGCAACTCTTGAGACAGCCGCCTTTGTAGAACTGGCCTGCCTCAAACCAAAGCAGTCCACAGCCTGTACATCATCGCTGCCTGAGCCACTCAGCTCTCTCACACTCCCATGTACGCACACACCCAAACACACACACACCCCATCTCTCATGCTGAGAGTTTGGCGAGTTGACATCGTGTCAGATATTAAACGAGTTTAACTACAAGGG
This sequence comes from Parotocinclus haroldoi, assembly GCA_034779995.1. NCBI lineage: Eukaryota > Metazoa > Chordata > Actinopteri > Siluriformes > Loricariidae > Parotocinclus > Parotocinclus haroldoi. The sequence goes on along the minus strand of JAUZST010032398.1, from coordinate 16,073 downwards.
GAGATGGTCTGAAATAGACTTTTCCATGGACGCAGTAAACAAACACAGAGACAAAAAGAGAGAACGCTTAATATAGAGCTTTCTTAGCATTGTTTCCTTTAATATATCTCTCTAATATTTTGCGGTCTAATCAAGATTTTAAAGGACATGGTTCACATTATCCCAGACCACAGGGGTGCTTAATTTGGCATGATCCAAAATGTAACCCATTGAAAGGCCAAGTCAGAGCTCTAATAACTTGCAGACTGAAGCCATCACCATGACCTGAATCAGTTTTCATTTCATTATTAAAGATTACCAGCACACTAACTGACAAGGCATTTGGAAAAAGAAACAGCTGAGAGTTTTTTGTTGATGCTTTTGGTTATTGTTTTGGCCTTTTCCACTGCTAGATGCATCTTGTCATGTATTCGCGTTTTGCCAGTTTCTGCGCCAAGCACAGTTCATTATGGGGCAGAGCTTAGTGTAAGAAATAACCTATGAAGCACAACTGATTATGAAGAAGTTAGCATGAAACCTATTATGAAGTTCATCTTATCACTAAGCATAGTTTATTATGAATCACAGCTTATGTATCACAGCTTATTAGGAAGCACAGTTAGTCATGAAGCACAGCTTAGTGTAAGGCATAACTTATGATGAATCACAGGTCATTATGAAACACAGTTTATTAGGAAACATAACCTATTATGAAGCACAGCTTGTCATGAAGCGCAACTGATTATAAGTGACATCTTATTATGAAACACAGTTTGTCATAAATCACAGCATATTCTAAAGCACAGTTTATTATAAAACAGCCTATTATGAAGCACATCTTATTAGAAATTGTTCTTATTATGAAACACACTTTATTATGAATAAAAAGATTACTATGAATCACAGCTTATTATGCAACGCAGTTTATCATAAAGCACAGCACATTCTAAAGCACAGTTTATTATCAGTCATAGCCTATATATGAAGCACAGCCTATCATGAAACACAGCTTATTATGAAGCACAGCTTATCATCAAACACAGTTTATCATGAAGCACAGCGTATTCTAAAGCACAGTTTATTATGAAGCACAGCATGATATGAAGCATATCTTATGAATTATTTGCCAAGAAGCACATCTTTTATAAAGTACAGTTTATTGTTATATACAGCTTATTATAATGCACAGCACGGTGTGAGCCATAAGTTGTGGAACAGAACTTATGGCAACTTATACTGATCATCGTTCATCGTAATTCATTGTTTTTTTGCACAGCTTGTTCTTAAGATTGACTGTCAGTTGGGCTCAGAAATTCTTTTCGCTTCTTTTATCCAGTTAATTTTAAAGAATTCAACATTTAAATATATTTTATACTTATATTATACAAGTTATGGAGCTAGTCGGATATGAGAACAGGTACACAAAAATGATGTCCTACATCCCCAAAATTGTGTGGTTCAGCATTTAAACTGTCAAGCACTCAAATGTGCAGCTTTTTTAAATTATTATCATCATGATTATTAGCAATATATGGAATGTTTATGTAAATGAGAAAGTGTTCAATGAAATGCACAGTTGCTCAGTCAATTCACTTTAGTCATCACACACATTTTTCCAGAGTAAATGTGATGTTTTTTAGTTATTACTGCCTTAAAGTCTGAACTGCCTGTATTATAGGCAGGGTGAAAAAAGCCGTTAGTAGTGTTGTTTAAGAATCAAGATCATACTTGATCTTGAGAACAAGAGAACTCATCTGTATGAATATATGCCATGTTTACACCTAAACAGGATGTAGTTCGTTCTCACAGAGTACTGGCTGTGCACCTTGGGCTCATCAGAACTTTTTTGGAAATTATGCTCCTCTTTTCCCATTCTGTTTTTTTTTTTTAATTTTTATAGGAACGTTTGATGCATTGGTATGTGATTATGAAGTCATTCCTGGAACAGATTACAGATGATTTAACACTCAAATGTATATTTTACATGTTGAATTTGACAACCGTTCAAATTCCAGTCCAATTCTGAAGTAGTCTATTTAACAGCACAACCTGTTATGGAGCATAACTTACTATAGAGTACAGGTTAAAACAAAGTGCAGCTTATTATGTGTATTTTGGCATAATTATGGAATTACATTTAGGCAACCGTTTCCTGCAGCCAGCATTAAAGATCAGTATTAACATCAATACTCAAAAACAGTTGGAGGGCCTTTTACCATATGGCTTTCTTTCTCATTCCTTGAGGTCACAAAACATGCAACTTTCATCAAATTGCCATGAGACATATGAGTGCCGGGGGTGTGGGGTGCATGAAGAATGCTGAAGGTCGTAGGTCACGTGCGGAGTTGCCATTGCTCAAGGATATGTGGAGATGAAAGGTTCTTCCTCGGAGGCTGTATGAGTCAGTGAGGAAAAATCCAAGTGACAGTTTTTCCGCCTGCGACCTTAAAATGGGCACCGGGGCCATATGTGCGCTGATCGGGGGTTGCCTCTCAACACCAAATGAACCCTTTGTTTTAGTAAGGATGCTGAGAATAGCTGACTTCAGCAAGGCATGGTAAACAAATGGGAGACGTTCAGAAGCCCACCCTATAGATATAACAGCTATGACAATGAGTTAAACAGACTAGGCTTTGAGCTACAGAAGGAAATTGTGTATAGAAAATTTAATATACACTCTCATGCTTATTGTAGGTTAAATCAGATTTACCCAGATTTGTTTACCCTTGAAAGCAAAATTCGTTTCAGGTGAAATCCTAGAATCCTGGAGACTGCAGAGTCCCGGTTTTGCCTAGTCTGAAGTAGTGGGTATACCACAATTACTACAATACACTAGTTAGTACTTACATTTACATTTAGTTATTTGGCAGATGCTCCGATTTAGGGAGACATGTGCAAACAGTTGGGGGTACAACAATCTTAAAAACTATTTCAAATATTATACCATACTTAGTAAAGAGATTTATTTTGGAAAAGTAAAGTGAGTTTAGAGGCTTATTTCACGTGCTGCACCTTATCCAATTACACAAGACTAGTTACACACTTTATAAAGAAACATGCAGTTTGTCTGTGTTCATTAAGTACTGACAAAATTCTCAGACGAAACAGATAAAACAAAACTCACGTTTTCCCTCATCACTCTGCACTCAATACAACATAAAGATAAATTGAAAATAGAATTTTAGAAATATTATACAATACTTAGTAAAGGAAGTATACAGACCCTTTGCTGTCACATTTGAAAGATCTGGGGTTTGGATCTGGGGTTTTCCATTTCTCCTGATCAGCTTTGAGATGTTTCTAAACCTTGGTTGAGGTCCACCAGTGGTAAATTCAATTGGTTGTATATGATTTAAAAAGACATACACCTGTTTATACAGTATAAACGCTAAGGCCCCTCTGTTGTTTAGTGTTTTTTATCGGACTAGAGAATCTTGTTTCTCACAGTCAGATAATTCTTTAGGTGCTTTTTGCTAAATCCAGGTGGGATTTCATGTGTCTTCTTCCATTTAAGAATTATGGAAGCTAATGTGCTCTTGGGAACTTTCAGTGCAGCAGATGTGGTATTGGGTGCAAATTGACAGGCTGGTGGTAGGGTGGAGGATAGACAATGTATTTTATTTTTTTTTTAGCTCAAAGTCTGAAATGTGAAATGCTATAAATACTTCCCGAATGCATTGTAGGAAGAACAGAGGAAGAGTAACAAAGTGAATGAAATGGACAGAACATTATGCAATATAAGTATAAGACTTCTGCAGAAGGAAGAGAGACACTGGGCCATTCAGACTGGTGTGGGATGCTCTTTTCTCCAATGAGGATCCAGTATTTGGGGGCATAGTTAGATATCAGAGAAAGATGTCCCAGGTGCTCTAAAGGCTGAAGCGTTGGTGTACAGGTTTGCAGTTCAGTATCAAAGAACTTATTGTAAATAACAGAAGGTTATTTAGAGACATGTAAATCTTGGACAAGAGAGTTCAGTTTTAGGAGTGATCTCAGTGAAGTATACTGCTGACAAAATGAGGTGAAATTATATAATGCAATAATAAAATATCCCCTAATTAAATATTCTAATTTGTGTAAGCAGTGTAGTTAGCAGGTTGTAACTCGGATTGGCAACAGCATTCTGATCGCTCTGTAGTGAAGCTATGGAACATGGAGACAGACCAGCAAGCAAGAGGTTGCAGTAATTGAGTCTGGAAATGATGAGAGCCTGTGTGAAGATCTGGACCATTTCTGTGAACGTATGCTTCAGAGGTTGCACAGAAGAAATCTCCTAGATCTGGTGGTTGATGTAATGCGGTCAGAAAGATTGAGGTTGCTATCCAAAATACACCAAGGTTCTTTGCTGTGTTGGCTGCAGACACAGTGTGACTTTCTATATTGATCAAAAGGTCTAGCCTTTGCTGGGAGGTCCACTCTATGGTACAATATATGGTATAATACAAAAGTATTGGGACATATCTTTTAATCACTGTTAATTCATGTGTTTCTTTCAGTCCCGTTGCCACATGTGTAGCATCTAGCCATGCAGTCTGCTATTACAAACCTTTCTGAAAGAATGGGTTGTTCTACCTGAATTTAAGTGTGGCACTGTAATTGAATGTCAACTCTGCAACAAGGCAGTTTGTGAAATTTCTTTCTGCCTAGATATTCCATGATCGACTGTATTATTAAAAAGCGGAAGCGTTTAGAAAGCACAGATGCATCGAGCATAAAAGTCAGCAATGTTGTGCTCACTCAGCAAATATAGAGTTCCAAAACTTATCTGGTATTAACACCAGTACAAACACCAGGAACTTCATGGAATGGCAGGAGTTTCCTTGCCATATGCCTATGAGACTTACTTCACCAACCACATTGCCAAGCGTCAGAATAGGTGGTGTAACGAGTAACAAGTTCTATGGAGTGACAAATCACGTTTCTCTAACTGGAAATGTCTGGTTTTGGAGAAAGCCATTTTCTGTTCCAACGTGACTGTTCCCCAGTGCACAAAGCGTAAAGGTCTGTGAAGGCCTGGTTGGGTGAGTTTAGTGTGGAAGAACTTGACTGGCCCACAGCCCTGGAGAACCTTGGAAAGTGGAAAGACTGAAAGTAACGGTGAGTGTCACCTGCCTGGTAGTGATATGAGAGATGGTGGCCTAGTGCTTAAGATACTGGACCATGGACCACAAGGTCCAGGGTACAAATTCCACCTTTACCACAGTTGGGTCTCTGAGTAAGGCCCTTAACGCACAATTGCTTGGATTGTAAGACTTTATTATTTGTAAGTTGCTCTGGGATTAAGTTTTGTCTGCTTTTCCCTTTTCATTTAGCTAAAATTAAACATAAGCTTATTAAATATGCAATTTTATATCCTAATTTTTCAGTGGTTGTGTTATTTTAATTTTATTTAGCAGGTGTAAAATGTTTTATGACAAACTCAGAGCATTTCAGTGCAGACCTCATGCATCCTCATGCCCCCACAAGGGACCCCAGATTGGAAAATGAGTTCAGGTAGAACAGAGGCGGCCCAAAAACTGATCCCTGGCAAACTCCTTAAGCTGGAATTTAGAACTAATTAGTTATTAACTATTAAGTAATGAAGTTAATAATTCTGAAAGTGACTTATACTTCACCAAAAACTGTAGCAAAAGCAAAAAAATATATTAACAAACTTGCTTTCCAAGATCTTACAGACTCAACATTTCTTATAATCAAACCACTCAAATGTTCTTTAAGCATAATAATAGTTTCCTTCAGAGTCTTACCTTTGCACATTGACAACCTCCATTTTCTGCTGGAAGAAAAAGTTTTGTTTGTTTGTAGTATGCAATAGAATGCCATATACAAAGAAAGTTTGGGCTGATACTGGAACCACCTACTAACATGCCTGTCTAATGTTATTTTCCATTGAGTATCTTTTAGAAACAGGGTGTGGACCTGTATGGATAGAGTCCATTATGCTGAATTTACTGGTTGGATAGCAGGGAATGGGTATTAAAATCCAAGAGTCATAGTGGGAATTTAATAGTAGGAATCAGAACTGCAGGGTTTGGCCGTACTTCATTATTTTATTAGTAATTAGAATAGGGCAAATAGTGATGTCACTGTTTAGGTTCCACAGCTTTGAGCCAGTCACATATAATATACAAATTATTAGAGGATGATGAGGTCGTGTCTACACTTGTCCAATCAGTGATAGTTTATTTTCAGTGACAAGATTGCCCTTCTAACTGCTGGTCTGTTAACTATGCTGACAAGGATTACATAAACTGTGATTACAGTTGTATTTTGAGAGGTTTGGCTACTAGTAAAACACTGAGAACATGACAAGAATATGACTCAGAATGAACGACTGCCATGATGAATGTGAGCTGTTGTAACTTTTAGAGTTAAACAGCCAAAGTGTTATTATTAGATTGGAGGACAACTCTGGGGCATATAGAGATATACCTGAATTTTAACGTATTCTGATATTTTACATGAAAATAAATTTAAAAAGTTTGTAAATACATTAAAAGCATTATTTTAATTGTTTAATCTACTGAAGAACCACAATTTAAATTCTTGGTTGAAGCCACTATTGAAATTTTATATAAAGATTGTTCTTATTTACAGTTATTTTTAAACAACATTAATGTTATTGACACATGAACATTGACTACAAATTGTGAAATGATTTCAAACAACCGGAATTTTCATAGTTAATCTCTTGTTGCTGAGACTGAAGGTGTCAGGAGAGTGATGGAAGCAAACAGTATTTAAAATTACTCTCTTAAGTTTGGTAACAATTTGATTTATTTTAAAAGTCTTTTTCAGACTTTCTCACTACGTCACACACAGTCCCTCATTCGCCAGCACACTGAGTCCTCTCACCTGTCTTGTCATTTCTTAGTCTCGTCCTCTGCTATTTAAAACCCTTGTAAAGCGAAAATATAGACATTATTTTTAACACAGCTTTTGGAGTTCAAGCTTTTGTCTCATAAACTCTGTTTGCTTGCTATCTGTGTTCATTTCCTCTCTGTCACCCAGCCTGACCTGAACCTTTTACGGACAAAAGTTTAGTTTTTTTTCTCTTAGGCTCTCTTAGGTCTAAACCTAAAGTTTTGATTTGTGGGGAATCTCAAGTTTAAATGTTTAAATATGTTTGAGGTACTTTAACACGACTTGGCAAATTAAAAAAATATGATGTTAGTTTATGACAAACTAAGCCCAGTGGCCTATACCTAAATCTATCCCAGAAAACAATAAATACCCAAATTTAGCCCTTAAACCCTATATGATATTATGACTTCCATAGTGGACTTGCAAAATACTTTAGTATGTACTATTAAAATACATGTAATGCATTTTTATAAAACAGTTTTCCTGGTATTTTTTTCATAGTTTCCCTATCTCATAGACTCATTAAGTATTAATCAACGAGCATTGTTAACTGAATTTGCAGTTTAGTGACCATGCCATCATTGTCCCAGCGGTTTGACCTTTACAGTTTTGCGTAGATTATGTCAGTGACAATGGACGTAACTTATATTGTACTTACATGGATGCTTAAAGCCTAGCAACATCCCATAATATTGTGATGAGGTGTGGCTGCTATAAAATGAGGAGCAGATTGAAACTGTTCTGTGTATATATGGGTTTAGACAACATAGCATCGACACCCAGGGCTTAGCTGTGTTGTTATATGGAAGGCATGCTAACCCCACCCAGCAGCTTAAGACTGATTCTCCATTTATCATATATCTGTTCCACCTAACATTCATCACTCAAAAAATGCACTCACACACACACACACACAGACACACACAGACACACACACACACAGTCAGCTCAAGAGTTACTGGCACCTTTAGAATTGATGAGTGGGAAAAGTCCTTGTGGGAAAAAACCTTATCAGCATGACAGCAGTGTCAGAAATGTACAGTGTAAGAAATATAGAACACTCCTCAGCACAGAACTTCTCCAGATCATCCAGGGTCCACGGCCCATTCTTATAAACTACCTCCTCTTGTTCTGTCCTGCAGTTTTAAATTGGGTTTAGGTCATGAAACAGTGGTGGCCATGTCAAGATTAATTCTGTTTTTATTAAACCGTACATTTTGGATTTGGGTATATGTTTTAAATCTTTATCCTACTCGATGATCCATCTGTGCCATATCTGTTTGGATAGGACAGGTTTTTAATACCTTCTAGCACTTGCCATGGACAAGTTATCAGGTTCCTTCGGAGGAACACAACACAGGTCCTAACAACACAAAATCACAGAGACTTTACCATACTTTACCATACTGGCGAGTGGTAGCATATGGGATGGGGATATATGTTGAGGATTCCATAGCTTTTTCGTTTGTTTAAGTGTTAACCATGCTCGCCAAGGTCAAGGCCCCAGCAAGGGTCCAGGACCAGTCCTTAAAACCAAAGCTACAGTCGAGCATGTCTATAAAAGGGGTGTCCAATACTGAGCCAAAATCTTTGTAGATTTTGTGGGATATTATAATTAGACAATAATTTGCTTAGTGTCTTAAATTGTATTAGTTTGCACTTGTTAATATGATATTGATTGTTGCTGTTTACATGTATTTTACCTCATTTAAGCTCCTTGCATGCCATAATGCAGCACAAAACAAAATGTAAACTTCACAACTGCTCTCACAAGATGTTTCAATAAATAATCCACCATTGTGCTTTTGACGATATAAAGCGATATGGAAACAGGAAAACGCATTTCTTTATATTTTTATTGTGAGATGATACTTTTTATTATTTACTTTGTACTTATCAAGTGTGTCAATAATTCTGAAGCTGTCTGTACGTTTTTCTCATGCAAATCACCTGCTGCGCTGTAGTGCAGGCATGTGGAAACATTCCATATGCAGTGCTAACCTTTAAACGCCATAAAGGCAAAAAAGATCGACTGAGATGCGTTCCCTATGTATGATGTTTCTATTGATATTTAATTGTAAATCCGGCAAATCTTTACAAATCCTCTTGATCTCTTAAAAACCCCTTTGCATTTTCTCTGAATTATTAGCTGGCAGGTTAAATAACTTCCATTTATTGGGTGTTACATCCTACAGAGCTCCTTCCTCTGGTTTTATGCAAAAATAACTAAATCGTGAGCACAGTGCTATTAAACAACATCGTCTGTGACGTTTAGATGTCTCTCATGTTGATCATTAGGAACTTTCGTACTCTGTGATTTGTATCCTTCTCTGCTTCTCTGGCTTGCCTGAACACACTCCGTTCCCCTTGGCAGCGGGTCACACGGGGAGAATACAGGCAAATGTTAAGAGAGACAGCCGTGTGAAATGCGTGTTCCTTCTCTCCCCTCTGCAGACCCGTTCCCCCCTGAGAAGCCTCAGAACGCCAGGGTTGAGAACCAGACGGTGAACGCCGATGGCAGGGTGAGCGTGCTGCTTCGCTGGGACCCCCCTGGAGAGGGAGACCTGCCGCTGCACCATTACAAAGTGACCTGGAGTGGCCTGAGCTGGAAAGAGAGCAGCAGGGTCGCAGACGGGGTAAGGCTTCCCCAGCGCAGCTTATATCTCATCTCAGCCAAAGCAGTGTGCTTTAGCCCTGGCTCCAAATGCTGCACATATTTTTCTGTCTCACCTTTGCTGCAAGCCAGCAGGGGTTTTGCGTTCAATATGACTTTTGTGAGTGGAAAATGCATTTTGCAGAAAAACGAGCACATAGAGCTGTGCCAAAGCCCAATGAGGTCCTTCGAGGTTCTTTAACTTCCGCAGCTGAGGTTTATGAATTATCTATTTGTATCCTTTACTTACGAAAGTCATCTGGCACCTGCAAAGATCGCGGAGATATCCCCTGACTGTTATTCTGTCGAAGGAAACCCTAGTTAAATCGTAAAAAATTTATCTTTATAGCTTCTCCATGCCTGCTCAGGCGCACTTGGCTACTCTTGGCTTGCAGGTGTTGGACTCATGCGCACCACCTGCGTCCTAATAAAGTGAGAGCCAGTGTATTTATTTATCCGCAAAGCCTATAGAACAAAGACGCCATCTGCTCTTGTGATCGACGTATTTTACTGTAACCTAAGGACTCTCCTTGAAGCCGCAGCCCTCAAATGGTTTTGATTAGGTAATTTGTTTTTACAGTGCAATAACTTCTGGGTTCAAGACAGCCATTAGTTTCACTGAACAGTAGCCTGTAATGAAGAGCTATTTTGAAGAAGCTAAACAATTATTTGAAACACTATTCAAAGCCTATAGAAACCATCAAGCCTCAATTCAAACCACCTGGCCTTGAGAACGTATCCAAAAAGGACAAAGCAGTTAGACCACCACATTATATCCTTGTCATCTGAGCATAAAATGAGCTCAAACGTATGCGCCATTTAACCCAACGACCACTTTAGTCCAACATAAGTATTAAACTCTTTTCTCGCTCATTTGTTCAAAAGGTTAGGTTAACAGAAGACGAGGAGTTGATGGCGGAATATTTTAATGACGTAAAGAACCGAGAAGAGCCAATTCCGCCTTTTTAACGGCTGACCGAAAGACCACTCGCACCCCCTTAAAATCTCATAACGTTTTCATTCCATCTTCCTGATAGAAATGGCAGCCGGATCATCCAGCCCAAGATTGTTAGGAATTTTTACAAGCGCTCTCTACATTTCCACATTGAGGAGCAGCAGGCACGGCAATTCCAGCCACATATTACTCCAATTACCGAGCATCAGAGCAGGCTAGACGCTGGTGGTAAAGGTCTACGATATACTATGTGTGAAGTCTTCCCTCACACCCGAGTTATCAGCTCCAGGCTTTGCCTCTCTACACGACTTAGGGAACGACTTTACTTTCCTTTATACACACAGTATAACTTTCCCTGACCTCATCAGCGAGAAAAAAATCTGCCAACGGCTGGGCAGGACTTACAGAATGTTAGGCCACTTGTTATGAGGCACACACTATGAAAATGTTTGTGTTGGAGCCCGAAGCATTTGCGCAGAATACTCACCGGAGGTCAAGTTGAATTTTTTTGAATACCACATGTAAAAGGAAGCATTGAGTGAACAAGTTTGGACTGGACTGTGGATTTCAGATTTATAACGTTACCAATAGAGAAATGAAAAATCTTGAGGTGAATATATATTTCCAAAGACAGAAGCAGGGCTGATCTGATGATATGATATAAATATCATAAATACAAGCTGTACTTTTTCTGAGATAACCAGGGGTAAAAGGTCAATAAGTAAAAGTTTCAATAGCTAAAGTACTTTTATGAAAAGCCCAACTGGATGGTATGGAAAATGCGAATGAAAAAAAAAACAGTGTTTCTTAATTATTATTTTTTAATTTAATTGCCCACGATATGAATGCAAGATATTTCATGTTTGCTATTGAACATCAATAATAAACATTAATGCCTGAATAAATGTCTATTCCTGCATTTAAGGCCAGCAAAACATTGCAAAACACTGTTGGTACAGGGGGATTTTGAGGCTAGTTTAAAGTTTAATTTAAAACTAAATAATGGTGGCATTTCAAACAAGAACCTTCATTCATCAATAGCTGATATAACCACATGGGCAAGGGATTATTTTGGCAAACTTTTGTCAGACACTGCAATAAGTAACATTCGCAAATGCCATTTAAAAGTTTGTTTGCAAAAAACAAGCCTTATGTTATTCATGTCCAGAAGAAGCATCGACTTCTTTAGGCTCAGAGGTATCAAGGATGAGCTATCACAAAGTGGAAACATTTATTGTGTCTAATTTGGAAGAAATGGACACTGTGTTCTGTGGGACAAAGTCCCATAAAATACACTGACATTTATGTCATTTAGCAGATGTCATTATCCAGTCTTACTATTCAAGCAAGTATGGGTTAAGGACCCAACTGTGGCAGAGGTGGGATTTGAACCCTGGACCTTCCGGTCCATAGTCCTGTACCTTAACCACTAGGCAACTACAGTCCTATTGGTCAAATAGGACCATTCAGACTTTTATCGGCAACAAGTCTTTCGAGAAAACTGCTTTTGTACCGAATCATTATTATAATCGCTGTATGACATCACCTGTTTAAAATGACAAAATTCTTTACTTCAGTACTAACACTAAATTGACCTTGTCCCAACTTTTTCGGAATGTCTTGCAAGATTGAAATGCAGGCATGGATGTTTATTAACAAATGAAATAAAGTTGACGGGTAAACCCTGGATGTGATGCAGGGCCGGGTGTTGGCAGCTTTTGCACCATAGGATGATCCTCCGAGTGGCCTTTTCTATTCAAACACAGCTAATTGTGTCTGCATTTGATAGCCGAAGGGAAGTCACCACTGGGACTGGATACCAGGTGCCTGTAATTTAATTCTGGTTAAATCATAAACTTTGTAAAATAATTCAAAACAGTTTTCTTATGTACTTTTTGAAAGTGACAGTCCTGTTTTGTGTATTGAGAAAATGTCTTCATGTATCTTAATATGATGTTTTTACCAGTATTACGCACCCCAGGCTAAAAGTCACCCTTAATACAGATGTAGCAACATAACCTTAATCATTGCGCTAATATGCACCATTCTAACCTCATACTGACTTGAAAAAGAAATTTCTATTGAATCATCATGCACTGTTTTGTCTGGGTAAAATCTCTTTCCTCCTGGCCCATAAGGAAACGGAGTGTTCACGGGCTGGAAGTCATAACATGGGGCTCCATGGTGACATGGGAGGGCTTCACAAACATTCATTCCTCTAAGCTTGTTCATGTGCGCACTTGCGAAACACATGTTTTGGCTATCTGAAGGAATATGGACATGTTGGACCTCATTATTCACCATTAATGTCACAAATGTTGGCTCTCTCGACTGGAGAATGGACGGCGCTCCCTCCGGTGACTTTGTTTGGTCTACCGGTGTTAAGGAAGCTCTGTTTAAACTCATGTTTGGATATCCTGTCAGTCATAGTAACACAAGCAAAAGAAATCTGACTCAGTAGCAAGCCTTGACACAGTAGGCATCAAATGTACAGTACTGCGCAAATGTCTTAGGGTCTCTATATTGATATTCTGATTATTATTTATTTAAGTTTTAGCGGTCACTGCACTTAGTTCTACAATCACAGTCGGTGGTCCATCTGGTTCTTTACACACCATACATTGTTAGCCCCCTTTACTCTCCTCTCTAATGGTCAGGACCCCCACATGACCAGCACAGATCAGGTACTGGAGCAGTGGAGCATTCTCAGCACTGCAGTGACACTTGTGGTGTGGTGGTGGTGTGCTAATGTGTGTTGAGCTGCTATGATTGGATCAGACAGCAGTACTTCTGGAATTTAAAAAAAAAACTTCACTCACTGTAAACTTTATTGTCTACTGCCCACTCACAGCCAATCACCTTATTGCTCCACCTTGTAGTCACAGACATTAGCTCATCAATGTTCAAAGGAGGTTGGTGGGCTGACATTTTTGAAAAAATAGAATGCTTAAGAATAAGGACAGTACTGTTTAAGGGTCTGTGCTGTGATATGGTGAAATCATTTTCCAGTAATCCAGTATATAAGAGCAATAATAACAAGACACAGGTTATACTGACACAGGATACTACAGGTATACATGGTTGTTACTTCATAAAGTAGCAAATAGCTATTTAATCGCCCTAATTAAGCCTTTAATAAAAACACACTGCTCACAAAAATTGGGGGATATTTCAAAATGAATATGAAGTGATTAAAAAAGGAAAATTAAAAAATATATATTTTATTAAATAAGATCATCAGAAAAGTAAATGAAAAGTCAAATTTGTTTGATTATGCAAATGGGTTGCAAACTCAATTACTGTGACTGAGTAGCAAGTGACAAACTGGATGAGAGTGCCACACATTGACTGTTCAGTAGGGTCTATGGTCACCCAAGACTGCTAGAACACACTGACAGCGACGGGGCATGTACACGATCCGATTGTCCAACAGTTCTTGAGGGATCTTCTGCCACTCCCTCACTTCAAGCTCGAGAAATGTTGTGGGAGGCGTTGGACAGTTCCAGTACATCTCAAGCATGTTTAATGAGATTCAGGTTTGGAGAACGTGAAGGCCAGTCCATGTGTTTGATTCCTGACTTCTGAAGCATGATGTTGACGAGATGTGCATGGTGAGACCTTGCATTATTGTCCATGAAATAAAGTTGTTTCCGACTGCTCCAGCATAGAGTACCACTATAGGGTGCAGGACCTCATCTCTGTATCTGATAGCATTTAGCGATCCATTTCTAATGACGTGGAGTTTGGTACGACCAAACCATCTGATGCCAGCCCAAACCATGATTCCATCACCACTTTCTCACATGAAACGTGGATTCTTCCTTGTTCCTCATTCAAGCCAGATGATTGTCAGGCTGCAAACTGAACCGTGACTCGTCAGAGAAGAGGAAAACTGACCTTTCATCGCGGGCCCGATGACGATGCTCATCAGCCCACCTTCTATGGGTTCTATGGTGTTCAGAATATAACGGAAGGCATACCATTGGTTGCTGGGCATGCAATCCAACACGACGGAACTGATATTGTATGGTCTGGGTGCAAATGTGTCGTCCAGGGGCAGCAAGAAACTGTCCCTGATGTCCACCTGCATTGCTGCGCTTGCTGCTTCTTGCCAATAAGGTCAAGTTGCAGTCATATCACACGGTCACATTACACAGTCTGCTAATCATGCTTTGGATGTTCCAAGTACTGTTGCCACTGTTGTCTGTGTTTGACAACTTCAAGACCTATGTCTATAATGCCCCAGGCAAATTGCATTGCAAGGGTTTGGAAATTGCAGGATGTGCACTTTCAAGATCAGGGAACGTTCAGATACTCCAACACTTTCAGCCTTTTATATAGTACATTTTTACCAGTTTATTAAAAGTTGTTTTTGCATCTCATTTGCATTATAGAACAACTTTCTTTTCTGATATTCTTGTTTAATAAAAGAAGAGCCAGTGTTTCTTTTTTATCGCCTCATTTTTGTGAGCAAAATCACTGTATACAGTAGTTTCTCACACACATATAAATAGTAAGGGTGGGAGGCTCTAGGCACCTCACGATTCGATTCCGTTCCCGTGAGATTATTAATACTCTTTCCTATACAGGATTTTGTTTTCAAATAAATTCCATGACTTCCATGGTTTTGGTCTTGGTGCAGCTTGTGATAATAACTGGGTCATTGATGCTGGCCAAGTTACTTCTCAATCGATTTTATAGTTGCAGACACAATTTTGATGTCAAAATAGCCTAAATCATGAAATTCTTGTTGAGTTGTCTGTGCTCACATTATCTTGGTCGTTTGGTGTAAGGTGGGCAGGATTAGCTGTTTTAAGTGGACTGACCATAGTACAATCCAATGCTTACTTATTTAGTCTTCATCTGAACGAGAAACAATGCCATTTCCAATTTAACAAGAGCTTCCCAGTGATTCTATTTTATTTTAACAAGAGCTTCCCAGTGATTTTATTTCTGTTCTCCTCCACTTATTCCCACTCTCCTCCTGCATTTCTTGAATTTCTTTCTTGCACTGGCTATCCTGAGACTCCTGAGACCAAGATGACAAATTTGAACAAATTAATGAATATACTTTAGTGTTTAATCACCTGTTATATAATTCAATCATGTGTGATGCAAACATCTAGCTTCATAAAGAAGCACAGAAGTACAATTTAATAGAAACTTACCCATACTCCAGTTATATTACCATCCGGAAGTAAGAGTTTTATGTCAAGTAAAAATTCAATTACAGACATCCTTCTGATAAACTAATTCAATCAGGGGAAACCCTACTCCCACAATCTCTCAGTAGCCTCTGGTGAAGCAGAACATGACACCCATCAGCAAACAAAGTATTTAAACGTAGCAAATTACCTCTAATAGAACTTATACAGTGCCAGTGAATCAAGAGCTGAACTTGAGGTTGGAGACCACAGCCTGGACTTGACCACAGTGCAAGAAACTGAAATACAGCTACAGTTGCTCCCTACATAACCGCTGACTCTAGTATATGTTTGAGCTCTGATGGTTGCATAATTTCAATGGTTTTGGTCCAGCTTCTGGTTTCTACATTGGTGTCTGCTTCACCAGAGTCTCCCGAGTCTCAGGGCTCCTCGAGGTGGTGGCTGTGTCTGGCTGTCA
>JAUZST010032387.1:0-28822 GCA_034779995.1 Parotocinclus haroldoi | reverse complement strand
GAGAGAGTGAGAGAGAGAGACAGAGAGAGAGAGAGAGAGAGAGACAGAGACAGAGAGAGAGAGAATGAGAAAGAGAGAGAGACAGAGAGAGAGAGAGAGAGAGACAGAGAGAAAGAGAGAGAGAGAGAGAGAGAGAGAGAGAGAGAGGTGTGGATGATGGAGCTGACAGTGAGAGATTTGTGAATATGAAGTCGAGTCACTTCCTGCAGGCCCCCCAGTGGAGGCTCGCTGCCATCACAAACAATCGCTCAGCGAATCTCTCCAGGTCGTCCTGATTCATCACTGATCCTAAATCAAACCAGAACCAAACTCACACTCGCCAACATTCACACACACTGCAGGGGCGCATAAATCTCCCCAGATTTAATAATCATACAGCTGGTTTTTTTTGTTTTGTTTTTTTTTATTCCTACAAACAGGATGGAAACCGTACTCCGGTAACACTTCGGCCACCTTATTTCTTTATTGCACAGAATGAACAAGGTTCTGGAAACATTTCCTGAGAGACTTAGCTCCATGTTGACATGACAGAATCACGTTCCAGTTTCAGATGATTTGTCAAATGTTGCCTTATCCTGGAAGTAACTATCAGAAGATAATACACGGTGCAGCAACAATACTCTGTGGGGTTTAAACCATGTACAGGTGGTACTATGGGGCCCAAAGTGTGCCCCCTCCCCTTCTGATGCTAGGTTTGAACTTCAGTAGCTGGTCTTGATCATGTCCAGATGATTAAATCCATCGAGTTGCTGCAGCGTGATTGGCTGATTAGATATTTATGTTAAGCAGCAGTTCACAAGTGTGAAGACCTTTCCCTATCGATTGTTTGTTTAGCATTTTCTCAGGGCTGAACTGGATCGATCTTTGGTTCGTTAGCTGGAACGTGTCATAGTTAACTTTGTTCCCTGCTTGTGTGGAAAACAAAGCACGTCATCTGTCCTGGGGTGTTCCATACACTGCAATTCCACTCAGTAGATCAGGAACCGGGAATGCTGCCGCTAATAAAACGCGACCGAATATTTTCGGAAGCGGGCGGATTAATTGCTGTTTTATTTTTGTCACCTCGCACCTGCGGCCCGTCGGCACCTCGCAGCTCTGAAATCACACGGGAGGTAAAAGTCAGAATAAACAGGCGATGTGTACACGCATGACAGATGAATTATGCAGACGCTGTTTTGTCTCGAGTTTTGCTGAAGCCCGGCAGGCGTGTGTAATGAAACAACATGTTTTCAGAACAGAAGTATTTTATTATTAACGTGAAATAATCAGCTCTGTCTCTCCGCGTCCGTCTCCGGGGACAGAGCAACAGATTCGGAGGCAAAAAGAAAGGGAAAAGTGCTCTGGGTGATTTGGCATCCCTGGGGAGGAGAAGTGGAGGAAAAACACAACAGCGCTGTCGCCGGTGTGACCATGAGCGAAATACACGGAACGGTCCTGATCTCCTCTGAATGCAACCGGGAGAAACATGAACGCTTTAATAAGATGGCCCGATCAGCCTCGAACCTTTTCGTGTACAAAATACAGGAGTTAATAAGTGAGTTAGGAGGAAGATCAGGGCTGACGTGGATCTGATGTTTCAGAGGAATGCAGACCAAAATAACGTTTGGGTTGGTTACATTTTTACCTGGAGCTAATCTCGAACTTCATTTCTGTCTGGATCGGCCGTGCTCAGGTTTTTCTGGGTCCGTCCCTCGGCCTGTAAGGTGTTTCCAAGCGTCCGGACGCACTTACGTCACGATAAGAGAGGAAGGTTCGCGCCACAGTGGACTTCATGGTCGCGTTTACATAATGGCCTTTGGAATCGCTGATATATTTGATTATGCAACGCAGCGATTTTCGGCTTCCAGTGCTTTTTTTCAGAGCTAACTGATAAAGGCAAAGCCGATTAGGAATCAGTGCAATAGGGTCACGTCAAGTTCACGATTCCTCAGCAGGCATTTTTAGAGGTTATTAAGTATTGTAAGGGTTGTCGATGCGATGCAATGGCTTAATAATGTACTTATAATTCTCGAGTATTGTTAAAAGCAACTACTTTAGTACTTAAAGTCAACGGTAGAGCTTTCAAGTGATTTTTTTTTACCAATTCCATCCATCCGTTATCTTCCACTTAATCCACAAGAGGTGGCGGCCAGCCGGTGCCCACCCGGTATCTCTGGGCGCAAGGGCAGGAACAACCCTAGACGGGGCACCAATCCAACGTAAGGCGCACACACACACACACACACACACACAGTCACACACTAAGGGCCACTTTAGAGACACTCAACACAGAAAGGACCCAGGCTGCTCCACCCTGGGATTGAACCCGGGACCTTTTTTTAGTGTAATACAGCGGTGCTGCCAATCCAAAACGTCAAATTATCCCTAGTTTGGGGGTCATATGGAGTCTGAATTCGAACCTCAGTGGTAGTTTGAAAGCGAGTTTGTATTTAAATCTAAACCTTATTCTAAGTCTGCATCTGAATTTGATTGTGAGTGTGAATCTGAGTGAAGTTCGCCTTGAACCGCTGGGATTTAATCCATTCCATTTACACCTATATTTGCGCGCAATAAATGATTAAAAGCAAGGAGAAAGCAATAAATGTAATACAGTTATGATAATCAATAGATCACTGAAAATAGACGAATGAAAGTAGTAAAAAATAAAGTCTCAAAGTCGCATCCCCAAACTTCTCATTCTTTAGTCATTAAACATGATGAACTTCCTGAGTCTTTTTTCCTTCGGTCCTTTTTCCATAAACTCCTGCCAAAAATCATATCCAACCCATAGAAATCCCTGGAGCCTGGGGCAGGGGGTGTAGGGGTTGACATGGTCAGATGAAATGGGGTGGGGTTGGGGGGGGGGGGGGGTAAATCTGGGTGAGTAAAGAACATGTTTTTGGAAACACAGGATTATCCTGGTCAGAACGGGAATGACTTCCATTCACCTCGAACTCAATACAATACAATGTAAACTACAAGTGTGTGTGTGTGTGTGTGTGTTGTGCTGGTATGAGTATGTCGGAGAACATGCCAAACTCCAGACATGTAGTAAGTCACGGTAAGGACCGCATTCTTGAACCTGCAGCTGTTGCAATTCATACAACGAGGGATCAAATTAAAACCCATTAGCAGATTTTAAGCGATGTTGGTGGCTTAAGCCAAAAAAAAGGTATTGTGCAAAAGTTAGTGCACCCCAGGTCACATGACAGGCATTGGCGACCCATTTTCATTGCTAATTGGTCCATTTACACGCTTGCGTGACCCGTTTTGGGTGCTTTGGCCAAAGGGATACTAATGATTGGTTAAATATTACTGGTGCATTTCATATTAAATATATACTTCAAACCAATTAAATGTCGACATAAACGAGTTGTATTTATTTACTCAAATATAAGTGCTTCTATTAAGGTAGAAATGTAAAATCAATAGTTGAGGTATTGCTTATATATTATTATTTTACTCAAGTAGAGGTATAGTCCGGCATGCTTCCAACTGTACCTTAAGTGAAAAGGGCTTTAAAGTAATTCAAACCTATATTTTAAACGCCTTTTAACTTAAAAAAATGAAACACGTCGTCTTTAACTGAGGGCCAGAGGCTCAGATCCATGACACTAAGGCTGGATAAAGATTTGTACGACAGTGAGACGAATCAAAAAAATCACTTTATCTCTGTATATACAGTTTAAAAAGTTTTTAAAAGACTGCAGTTGAGCCATTTTTGCCACATGCACGCTTACACCAGGTTCCTGTTTAGGCATTTCTTTTACCCTCAGTAAGTAAAAGCTAAAATAATATAAAAAAAAATAAATAAAATAATCGAGTCAAAACAAAATATGCCCTCATTTTCGTGAGCAGCGTAGTATAATAAAACACTTAAGTACAGTAACAGTTTTCACCTCTGATTAAATGACTTGGCACAACTGGATGCTACTCCAGATGTTCCCTGTGATATTAACAGTAGTGCTGCACTATGAAAAGTTCATGTGATTCCCGTCCAAACGCTACAGCATGAGCTAATCATGCTACTGAGCTAAACAAAGGACCTTCACAATGTCCACATCATTAAAGTCACACCCAGCTTCATCTGTTCTTCATCCAGATCAACAATAGTTCAGACCCAGAGGCTTTTTTTAAAAAAAGGCTTTTTGCACACTGCGAGCACGCCGCTAACACATTAGCAAACACGTGGAAACGTTTGCCTGCTTTATCATCCGTCTCTGAGTGCGGAGGCTGCAGGAAACGGGTCAGTGTGACGCTGGAGATTAGAACGGTGTGCATTCCGGATGATTAGAAATCAAACCTTTATTCACTTTTAGCGTTCAACCAGCAGAGGTTGCTCTACCGCACCGAGTGGAAATACTGTGTGTGAAGCCTCTGTCTGGATTCTTATGTTATTCATTCACTTGTTCATTCATTCACTTTCTACCCTTCTGAAAGAAACAAGCACTGACCTGCATCAGATCCATGCTGGTTTAAGCTGGCGTGGTGCTGGTTTTGCTGGTGGACCAGCATAACCTTGCTGTCCAAGCTGGTTGCCCAGTACGATCTTGCTGGTTTTGTTGTTCAACCAGCAACAGCATGTGCTGGTCACCAGCATACCCGGAAAAGTCCAGCATGCACTGGTCACCACCATCCAAGAACCAGCAAAGACCAGCACGTGCTGGTCGCCACCAAGTTGGTCTGTTTTTTTCAGTAGGGTAATCCTCTTAATTCTCGGATCTTTTTCCGAATCATTCCAGCCAGGAGAAAACTCATAACACTGTTAAAAAAAGACCAAATCACAAATATGTCGTGAGCAGGATTTACTGGTGGGGGTGCATTTTAGCGTTTTATCTCCCAGCAAACTTTGAGGGAGATAACTTTGTCCTTCCACCTGCTCCACCCTTCGAATCTTCGTGAACCGGGGGTTCACATACTTTGGAAGGACGTAAACGAGTTTAATAATGTTTAGCAATGATATGACCGTTCTAACGGCTTCAAATACAGGTCCCAAAGTGTGCCGGTCCACGTTGCAAGCGCTAAAGAGGATTCAAACCCAGGCCCACGGGTTTAAACGGCTTGGTTGTCCATCGTTTGGCTCATATCACCAAGCCACATGGTGTGCTGGCTTAATGTCAGCTAACGTAGCCCAAGGATTCACGGTACAAACACGGGTGCATCCTTAAAGAGCTTTAAGGTATTTAATAGAACTGCTTTACCCATTTTACTATTGGTTTAAGAACTGAAAACATCTCAGCGCTCCCACAAAATCACTTCTTAAATGTTCACAGGGATTTCTGTGATGCCTTCCCGTACCTCTTCCTCCCTCGGAGATTTGTCCTACAGAAGAGAGCTCGTGTTCAATTGGAGCACACCCAATTTATTCCTCCACAGCGTTCCAGTGTCTGTTGATTTGATAACTGTTGATTTGCAGAGTCTCTTTGGACCAGCTAATGCACTCTCCACGAGCCGAGCTATCACAGCGTCCTCAGAGGACCCCGAAGCGACCGCGGCTCTCCGACGAAGCGAACAAAACTCGTCCAACTTCGAAACAAAGTCGTTATGGTCCAGGCTCGGTCATGCTAATGAAGTGTCATTAACTAGCCTTGTTTTTCCGAGTCTGGCACTCACGACTGGCCAGGTGGCTGCTGGGTCTTCACGGGTATCGTTAGCATAGCGTTAAAGAGGTTAAAAAGCTTGGCTGAAGAAACACAATGCTCCGTTCCTTCCCCTGTTTACCTCTCTTGTGGAAGGATAACAGCAGTCGAGAGATGTTTGGCAATGTCACGACTTGGACTTCTGCGCCATTTCGCTTTTTTATTAGGCTATTATCCTGACTTACGCATAAAGCCCTCTTTATAGCGTTTGTTTATGAACTTTTAGTTCTGAGGGTCAACTTTTCAGAACAGTAGTTTGCACAAACCGCGCTATGAATCTCGGTAAGTTAAGGATGAAGGCCCGCTCGATCACAGAGGCCAGTCGCCAGCAGCCATGGGCGTAGTTTTAAGAGGGACGCGTCCCCCTCAGAGCATTGGGAGTGGGGTGGGGGTGGGGGGGGTGTTGGGGTCGTGTAACGTCCTCGCCAATGACTCACGCTCAGAGCATCCCTGTGTTTTTGTCTATTAACAGTGTAACGTGTTTTCTCCTGGCTGTTAGCTTCGGCCGTAATTATTTTGAGATTTTTGTACCATTGCGGACCATACCATGTACTGAGGGGGCAGGGATGAGCAGGCCACTTCCAGCTCTCACCTCATTCTACCAAAGTGTCCTGTGAAGGACGGCTGGAGATGTTTTTTCACCAGCTAAAGAAATCCAGGCTTCATCATGATCCCATGTCCCAGCCTTCCAAGTTCATGCAGGGTTTGAGAAAAATGTCTTGGCTAAAGGACAGAGCATCTTCTGCATCCATTCCATTTTCTCTTGGTGTGTGTGTGTGTGTGTGTGTGTGTAGTAAGTAACTACATTACCGACCTGTGTCCGTTTGCTCTTAAGCTATGTATACCAAGCTATTATAAGTAGTATTCCTATGTTTCCCCCCCCCAATTCCTGTATACTTATAACTGCAGAACTCTGTTTCATCTGGCTGATCTTCTGTGCATTTCTGGCTTCCATCAAGCAAAACTATCAGTCGATTTGAACACTCGTTAATCACTGGTGTTTAAAGCGATATCTCTGACGCAGTTTTCATGTGAAAATACCCTCCAAGCACCAGTCGATAGCGGCGCATGTGGTGAAATGAACCCCAGGACTTTTCTTCTAACCACCAGTAGGTTTGTACGCAGGTAGAATTGCTCCGTGTTGCCTTTGTTCAAGCGATAAGAAACAAACGTCAGCCATCGAACATGTCTGAACGGATCGAAATCAGAGTAACTGTGAAAGCCGTGGTACGAACTTGGACCGGATTCATACCAGAAATTAATTAAACCAATCCAGGCCTGAATTCAGGAAGAAGAGAAAAAAAAGCAGGACAGGACAGCACAGAGCCTTGGGGGCCCAAAGACAAGACGAGGAGAAGAGCGGCGAGTGAAGGATGCGCTGATGGTATCAATTAATACCAATAAAGACCTTAAGTGACAACACGGTGAGGCATTAGGGCCGACAAACCGGCGCTGCTTTGTTCCAGTGAGGCGCCAGCTGCCGAGGAGCGGGCGCGCAGGACGGTGTTTCCGTGCCAACGGGTGGCGGATGGCACGGGGACGGCGGGCACGGGACGGTGCTGGGGCTCCCTGCGCGAGTTCAGTATTAATGAGGCGACAGCTCGGCCCTGCTTCCGTATTCATTAGGCATCTGGGCCAGCAGATGTGAAGTGCCGCCTCAAGACGAATAAAAAATGACTCCCCATCTGGAGTCCCTAAACTGGAAAAGACAAGAGCGAGCAAGCAACCGTGTCTTCTCCACACACACACACACACACACACACACACATACACTCCGTCCCTCGTGTGTGTTGTCTTTTGACTGTCGTGGGTTAGGATCCAGTAGGATCCGCCGCCTCGTGTCTTACCCCAAATGCGGTCGACCAGCCAAGACGTGTGAACGTAGATTCTGTACTTTCTGTCCCCCACACGAATACAAAAGTATACAAAGTCGCCTCCATCCTGCTGGACCAATGGTACGCATTTCGTTATCTGCACCCCATAGTGGTACCCTATGCTTGAGAGATCATGGACCATAATGCAAAGCTCCACCGAGCACATCTTGTCAACAACATGCTTCAGGAGCCAGCGATCGACCGCATGGACTGGCCTTCACGTTCTCCAGACCTGAATCCCATGAAACGTGATTGAGATGTACTGTGGAGACGTCTGGAAAGCCGTCCGATGCCTCCCTCAAAACTTCTCGAGCAGCAAGACGCCCTGGAGCAAGAGTGGCCCCACAAGATTCCACAAGGACTGCCGGACAATCCGATCCTTTTCCTTCTGACTTTTTCCCGAAGTTCAAATTCCAAGGTCCCACTGTAGAATGACATAAAATGAAGTCCAATAAATGTAAATAAATAAATAAAGCAGCTCCAGTGGTCTCTGGAAACGGCAGTGCATGAGAAATCCTGCAATCCTGCAATCCTGCATGGAGCTGAGATGGACCGGTGCCCTGTTCAGGGCGTACCCCTGTCAAGATTCAAGATTCAAAGCTTTATTGTCATACGGACAGTAGGAAACAAGTTTCCCTGTCCAATGAAGTTCTTACTTTGCAGTCCACCCTGGACGCTAGAATTATAAGATACATACTAAACATATAGCAGAGTAAAAATCGGAATTAACAGAAGAAATTAAATAGCGAAAGTATTAAGATATAGAAGATATTTTGTGTCTGCGTCTCCACTGCAACCCTGATCAGGATAGGTTTGGGATGCAATGGGTACTTGGATAATTAAGTACTAATAAATTAATGTTATTCATATTAACAAAGCCAACAAACCTTGTCACCACCACAGTGACCCTGGTTTGACTCCTGGCTGTGCCGTCCAGTCACATTAAGCATCACAGTCAGACAGGACTGACAGTCCGGGGGGCGCCGGGATTACCTCCCGTCTGGGTTCCCTGGGTTCCTGAAACAAAAATAACATCATAGCATGATTTTTAACAAGCGTCGGTCAAGGTGTCGCTCATAAAAGTCAAACGAAACAATAGCAGTATTAATAATGCCAATACAGTTTGATTATTATCATTTTTATGTATAAAAAAAATAGAGTCCCTGGATGATGGAAGTAAATGAAATAATTCAACTGTAATTTGTAACCATGAACCAGAGCTTCGCTGCTGTTGCCTATGTTTTTCCTGCACTTTTAAGATTATTTTTTTGTAACATGAGTGGGACCTTGGCTAATCAGCATTCTGTCCTGTTGGCCTTCCTTCATTAAATAAGCTCTGTAATTAAAAGGCTCATTTCCTCTCATCTGCTTCCTGTGTCGTTTCTTTCTACACAGTGCTTGGAGTTTAGTGCGCTGATCTTGGCTGGAGTCCCCAGAACTGTGAAGGTCACAAACAAACCAACCAACTGCGTCAGAACACGCGCGCGCACACACACACACACACACACACACACGCACACACACACACGCACGCACACACACACACACACCGGTTCCATTGCCTGTTCTCGGTCCATTCAGTACAAAACTGGACTCACAATCTCATTAAACATGACCGAATTTGGCGGAAGCGGTTGTATTTTGTGCAAGTCAAGCCGTTAATTGAATATAATTTGATTTAAGCGGAAAACACGCACCTTTCGAAATATAATGAGTGCAATTAACTTTCAGCAAACGGCTGTTTGAGATGAAGATAAGATTGGTTATTTAATATCAGATCAGCTCTTTCGTTTATATGTATTACGCCTAGCAAACTGTTGTTGTTATTGCTAATGATATCACGGCTGCGATGGTATATGGTACTTGCCGATCATACTCGCGATAAGACCCGGCCTCTCGTGTTCTAGGGCTTAATTAGTGTAAGTGTAAGTGAGCCATGTTTGTTCGTCAGGGTGTGAATATAAGGTAAGAACAATAAAGGGCCGAGAACTGAACCTCATGGGACACCATACTGCCCTGTTGTATGTGCTGATTATTCTCCAAAGCATGAGGCTGCCAAACTGGCGAAAGTCCGTCGAGATGAGAGCGTTTATGTAATTTTTGGATTTTTGTCTGATAATTTGAATTACCAAAGGTTACAGAAGCTACACTGGGAAATGTCGGCGACACAACCTCAAAGCGTCCGGGTATCTCACAGTCGATGAACAGTGTGCTGCTCTTAAACGTGGAACGGTCGCTTGGAACAATAGCTAAAAATGTTGCTAAGCAGTGAACACAACTAAAAATTTGGCACGGGTCACGCCATGCTGGTTATCCATCATCCTTAGGGTGCCACGAGGCCCGATTAAAAATGCTCAGGCACACGTCTGAAACGGGACTAATGATGGAGTGCATGGAAACAGACTTCAGATCAGGGGTGTGTGCGTGTGTGTGTGTGTGTGTGTGAGGTCAGTGCACGTGTTAGGGGTGTGTTTAAGGTTGTTTGTGTTAGGTCTACGTGGTGGGGTTGTAGGGGTGTGTGAGGTCACTGTGGTCGGAGGGTGTGTGTGTGTGTGTGTGTGTGTTGGGACCGTGTGGTAAGCGCAAGCTTTACGTGGATGTGTTTGTGTTAGGTCACTGTGGTAGTGTGTGTGTGTGTGTTAGATCGGTGCGGAGGGCTGTGTGTGGGGTGTGTTTTGGGTGCTGTCAGGGGTGTGTGTTGTAGCTGAATGTGGTAGGTGGGTGTGTGTTTTAGGTCAGTGTTAGTGGGGTCAGGGGTGTGTTTGGGCATTTAGGTTGAGTCGGGTGTGATTTACGTTGGGTGTGTGTGTGTGTGTGTGTGTGTGTGGACTCCACACTCCCTCTGCTTCACTCAGCTGTCTTCTCTTTATATGAAGAGTAATGATGTGATGTCACGGCCAGACCCGGCAGACATGGAGACATCAGGAACCCAGAACCCTGCCAAACACACACACACACACACACACACACACACACATACAATTACATGACAACACATTGGGAATGTCACCAAGTTATTTACAAACCGTTTAATAATATAAAGTAATATTAAATATTATCATTTAGGTTTATTTTCTTATATCGGGACACTTTAATGATCGATTATTTTCTTATATCGGGACACTTTAATAATCGATTATTTTCTTATATCGGGACACTTTAATGATCGATTATTTTCTCATTTCGGGACACTTTAATGATCGATTATTTTCTTATATCGGGACACTTTAATGATCGATTATTTTCTTATATCGGGACACTTTAATGATCGATTATTTTCTCATTTCGGGACACTTTAATGATTGATTATTTTCTCATTTCGAGACACTTTAATGATCGATTATTTTCTTATATCGGGACACTTTAATGATCGATTATTTTCTTATATCGGGACACTTCTTTTAATCCTCTGGACATTTCTTTTCATCAGAACACGGTCTGTAATATAACGTTACTGGTGTGAAGGCTCCCTTGGTACCAAGCAGAATGCTCCTGGATCATAACTGTTGACATGTGGAAGGTTCCAGGAGACTAAAAGATCGAAGAATAACAGGAACATCTGGAACTTTTCGTCCACTCCAGATAGAGACAGGACCACTGTGAGTAAATGAAAGCTGTCACATCTTTTATCCAGCAGCACGCTCATTACGGAGCAGGAGGGCGTGAGCGCCTGTAATTGTTTTAATTTATTTGTTTATGGGAGAAGACAGAGGGGACGGGCACATGGCACTCGGCCCCCTTTTTTCTTTTTTTTTTCTTCTCTTTTTTATTGCGAGCATATGGAACGCATTTATCACCATTTGCAGCAATCGGGGCCTAAACGATTTTATTAACTAATTTGTAACTTTACACTTTTTTAATCAAACACATGCTGCGCACCGTAATGTTTCGCTAATGCTCGCGGGCTTTGTAAAGAGAGCACACGGCAGCCAAGGGGAAATAAAAGAGAAAAATGGCCAGGTAAATGAATATGAAGAGCTTAGCGACGGCTGACGTCATCGGAGACGGAGTTAATTTTACCTCCAGTGCTGTCATTGGAGGAGACCTCATGTGGTTGCCAGGTGCCCAGTTTTAAAAACAGACAGTACCGGGTTAAGCTCGTGTCCAGTGAGTAGAAATGTAGCTTGGAAAGAAAAATGCTAATATTTTAACGCTGGCATTTTCATCCAACCATCCCAGCCATCACGTCTGATTTTACCCTGGCTGAAAGTCTGGCGACGCAAAGAAACTAAAATAAGCAAAGCCAATAACAGCGAAGTCAATACTATAAGGTTAGCTTATTTTAAAAAAGTTAATGAAATAATTTCGTCTTCGAGCAAAACATCCTCTACAAAAAAAGCGCTCTGTAATAATATATGCTGTTCACAAAATGATCTAATATGTTAAAGCCGCTTTGAGACATGACCCCATTGTAAATAAAAAAAAAAGAAAATAACACTATGTAAATAAATCTGACTTGACTCAAACTGGTAGCAACAGAAAAATGCCCCCAAAAAACCTTATGACCTGCCCTAGTTTTTGCCACAGGTTCTGTAGTCCATCTGTTTCTCTCCATACTTTGTTTGTCCCCTTTACTCTCCCCTCTAATGGTCATGACCCCCACGGGACCAGCACAGATCAGGTCGTATATGGGTGGTGGACCATTCTCAGTGATACTGACACTCACGTGGTGGTATGTTCAAAGCGGACCAGGCAGAGCAGTGCTGCTGGAGTTTTTAAACATCTCGGTGTCACTGCTTGGCTGAAAATATTCCATCGGCCAAAAATGTCCAGCCACCGTCATCCTGTAGGGAGAAGAAGAGCTGCTGCCTCTGACTGGAGCAATAAGGTAGATCTGTCTAATAAAGCAGACGTTGAGTGAGCCGCCAAAATGACCCACCACCCGAATATGATCTGTGGGGGTCCTGTGGGGGTCCTGTGGGGGTCCTGACCATTACAGAACAGATTGTGGAGAAACATATGGACTACAATCTGTATCTGCAGAACTACAAAGTAGTTTCTACACTGTAAGTGGAACTGATCGAACGGACAGTGAGTGCAGAAACAAGGCAGTGCATCTAATGGAGTCGTTGGCATGATGTGCGATGTGACGCAGACCAGGGGTGCCCCCACATTATTGCATTTGTTCTACACGTGTGCAGGAATGTCCCCTAAATAGGATGCCCTACATTTCTGTCTCGTGAAAACAACATAATGCGCAACAAACTTTTGCTCAAAACTCCACTTAAAAGGCACTTTACACTAACTAAATGTTACAAAACATTGCTTGAACATGAACTGATTAGCGAGAAAGTGAGTATTAGGGCCAGCAGTTTTCATGCCCGTCTCAGATGTGGCACACACACTGTGAATAAAACATGGCTGAACATGCTGGTGAAGCGGCGGATCGCCGAACGCCAACAGCTCCATTAGCGGAACCGCCGGGCCGCCTGCGCTTTAGCCACAGCAGAGCTAACCGTGTCAGTACGGATGATGTCAGCCGTCAGGCTCAGGAAGGCCTGAGCGGGAGCGACTTTGCCGAATCCGGCTCACTTTGTTCAGCGATTAAAGTCGGGACTGAGCGAGAGACACCGGGAGAGAGCGAGAGGGAAGCAGAGGTGCGCGCCGACGCCGTAATTAAGCCCCATTTGTAGCCCGACAGCTGGACGGAATTCACTATTGCAATTTGGACACGGGACAACGGCGCAGCAGCCACATGTTCGATTAAAATATGATGATGCACGTCCCTCCCAAGGTACGCGTGCCGTTTGAAGTGCTCGTCTTTAGGGCCCTAATGGGAAGTGCCGGCAGTTGGCACCCTTTAAGCCGCCGCTGGGTGGGATTTGACGCGCTCGTTTGTGGCCAGATGTCGAGAGAATGTCACCAACTTCTTCGCTCGGGAGGAGCTGTCAGCATCACACACAGTCAGGATGGACGAATAAAGAACGGGGGGGGGGGGGGGAAGGGGAATGGGGGACGAGTTTCTGAGTGAACTCCAAAATAGTTCAGATGCGGATAAGAAACAAACCTAGAAACGTGACAGCCCGCTGTTGTCTCAGCAAACTTTCGTTTTATTTTTAGAGGTAGCAGAAGCGTCCTCTGTTGGATTGCCGACGCCATGCCGAAGATGCTCCCTGTCCCATCCCTACACAGACATATCACACGTTTCATTTAAATGTTTCATTATATGGTGTTCATGATGTTTATGACCCAAATGTGGATGGCTTTCCCTTCTGAGTCTGGTTCCTCTCAAGGTTTCTTCCTTTTAATCTCAGGGGGTTTTTCCTCGCCACTGTCGCCGTTTGGCCTGCTCAACGGGGACAACAGAATCCGACTTTTGACAATTGTTCATGCATCACTTGTAAAGCTGCTTCGCGACAATGTCTGTTGTAAAAAGCGCTATATATATAATATATAATATATAGTATATATAACGAGGCCGCATGTCTGAGGGTCTCCGACCGAAGTTTGAGAAAAAAGACCCCTTCACAATGGAGCTTCGTGGTTTTGCACTGGCTTCCGCTCTTTGGGGGAAGGTCAAGGGTAGCTCCATCACATAACGCCGCTTAACCACAGACGAATGACCGTGCAGATGCAAAGATGACAAAGAAAAGGTTGAATCATAATCCATTTAAGATACAAGTAACAACCACACAAGCGTGCGCTCACTCATTATAATAGAATCATTACAGTCAATTAGAAAAGGATAAATCTCTATAGGTACAAACATGTCCATCACAGCTTGCAGTAGCACCAGGAGATGGTCAGGAGATGGTCAGGAGATGGTCAGGAGATGGCTTGTAAGATGCCTGACCTGGCTGGAACATGGGTCACCGTGGTGGTGGTGGAGGGCTAGCACATGTTAGTTTTTAGATTAGGAAACATGTTTCTGTCATGTTATCATTCGGATGAAGGTCAGAACACACATGAGTCATGCATGCAGGTCGTTCTAAAGGGTTCACAAATTTTTTCTCGCTCCTTCATGAGGATCTGAGCATATGGTGTGGCTGATGAAAATATTGCTCCAATTTGAATATGAGCCTTATTAAGGTGCAACAACTTATGATAATCTGATTGTACTAATCAACATCACTTTGATCATCATCATCATCATCATCTGAGCATCATCTGCAGTGTGTGTGTGTGTGTGTGTGTGTGTGTGTGTCTGTGTGTATCCCAGGCGTCCAGTGAGGAGATGGTTTCTTGGGTGACACCTGGTCACGGTGTTGTGATGAGAGAGCCCATGTGTTAATTAAAGCCCCATCTGTGAGGAGGAGACTGTCTTCACACACACACACACACACACACACACACACATTACAGCCTTAAAGAAATGTATATATACTGAGACGGGGAGGGAGAGTTACACAAGGTATTTAATGTATTGCTATCGTCATGGGGACATGCATCACATCCATTACACATCATAAACACACACACACACACACACACACACACACACACACACACACACACACACACACACACACATGAACCCACTTATGCACAAACAGACACCATAAGCTCCAAATCCTCTGTGTACCTGCCATTAAAAATAACAAGCCATGGAGGCAAGGAGGGGGTGGGGGCATGAAATTTGGGAATATTTGGTTGGTGGTGGGGGGGGGGGTCGATATTACAGTATGAAGTGGATGAAGTTGTTTTTCACCAAACGGAAACATATCTGATGACATCACGCAAAAAATTCCAATAGCTAACACTTGCTACCAACCTTGCTACCAAACACTGACGCTTCCAATACTGAACTCGCATATTATCAGAACTAAACACCAATGCTCCCAGTACTGAAAAAATAACACTCCCAGTAATACACACTGATAATAGTACCAAACACTGACCATTAAAATATGGAACACTCACACTCCAGATAGCAAACACTGACTTTCCGAATACTGAACACTAAAATGTCCAATACCAAATGATAATATACACAGTACTGAACACTGACATTCTTAAAACTAAAAACCTGCAATACCAAACACTGAAACTTACAGTACTGAACACTGAGAGTCATAATACTGAATACTGAGCCATAATACTGAATACTGAGTCATAATACTGAACACAGAGTCATAATACTGAATACTGACAGTCATAATACTGAATACTGAGAGTCATAATACTGAATACTAAGAGTCATAATACTGAACACAGAGTCATAATACTGAATACTGATAGTCATAATACTGAACACTGATAGTCATAATACTGAACACAGAGTCATAATACTGAATACTGAGCCATAATACTGAATACTGAGAGTCATAATACTGAACACAGAGCCATAATACTGAACACAGAGTTATAATACTAAACACTGAGTTATAATACTGAATACTGATAGTCATAATACTGAATACTGATAGTCATAATACTGAACACAGAGTTATAATACTAAACACTGAGTTATAATACTGAATACTGATAGTCATAATACTGAACACAGAGTCATAATACTAAACACTGAGTTATAATACTGAACACTGAGAGTTATAATACTAAACACTGATAGTTGTGAGTTTGGTACATTCAGTGCTGAACACGGCCACTGATAATTCAGTCGTTTTGTTTTGGCTTTTAGAAGTCGACGTGCTTGTTTGTCAGTGAGAGTTTCATAGGAGTAAATTACTCATCACGCTCACTTGTCACACGACAAACCGAAATAAATGCCTAGCATACGGCGTGCTGCTCTTGGTAAGCAGGAGTGTGAGCTGTAATGTAGTGAGTAACGGCTGTGAGAAGCTCCTTCAGCACTTCCTCTGCCTCGCTGTCAGAGCCTGGGAAAGAGCTATGCTCCGAAACATATGATGAGCCATTTGGTCTGAGCTGATTGTGCAATCAAACCTAATTAGATGAGAGAGCATTGGTACAGAGCCAGCACCGTCTCCAAATATCATATTTCACCACCATTAACACACTCAGCTTGTCTTTCTGTCATTGTGGGGACTTTCCATTGGCCCAACGTCACTGTAGTTAATTTATCTTAGACCTACAGTACCGTGCAAACGTTTATACATTCTGCTCATTCTTTATTTAAGTGCCGGTGCACTCATGCGAGTTTTAAACACCTGGACTGAAAATAGTCCCCCAGCCAAAAATGTCCAGCCCCAAGAATCCTGAGAGGACGGACCAACAGATGAGCTTCTGCCTACGAGGTGGAGCAATAAGGGGAATCCAAAAGGATCCGCCGTGTTTTAAAACATTATAATATGAACTTTCTGGTTCACTCTTGCCAAAAATACTGGCAAAGCTGTGCTGAGCAAGGAGGCCGTTACCATGGCGATAGTGTCGGTGGCTCCTTAAGGATCGAGCGAGGTGTCCAGATGGAGGTCTCACCCACTTCCCCTGTCTCTCCCTCGCTCTGTAACAGAAGGAGCAGGTCCCTGAGGAGATGCCATTACAGATCTTCACATCACGCCCAGGTGTGTCTTAGGACTCACTCCTCACTTAAACTCGTCACGACGGCGAGTGGCGACTCAGGCGGCCGACGCTCTGGTCTTACTTCTCGTTTTTGGCGAGTATTCATCCGCCGAGTAAATACTCTACTGTAGTGTTTTTAACTGTTGAATAATCGAGCAACACGCTGAAGTAATGGAACGTTTCTCTTTACTTATCACTCCATAAATCACTCTCGTATCACTCCTGCTCCGTCCGTACCGAGCTTCCAGCGCCTCGTATCCTACACACCGAGTATAAACAACAGCTATTTACTGTCAATCCTCATATTTTATCATTTAGAACATTCTTTTATTGTTAGAATTAACATTTCGAATATATTTTCATAAATTCTGTGATTTTTTTTTTACACGTAAAAGTTCCACAAAAACCCGCGAAACAGCAAAAATCCACGATATATTTTTTCCATTAATGTTTCTTGAAAACCCACGATGCCTCAAAAGGTGAACCGCGAAGTGGCGAGGGAACGCTGTATATAATATATAAATAAAGGGAAAAATAAAGGGAACACTTGGAGTTACATTGTGCTGTTTAAGTGTTCCCTTGATTTTTTTTAGCAGTGTATATATATATATATATATATATAGCCTTTACTTTTGATAGTTTATCGTTGAAAGTGCTTGTCTCTCTCAGTTGTAGACAGTGTGGGGTTGTGCTAATTTACCTGTCCATCAGGGTGTGTTTGGAGCAGTGGGAGGATGAGTGTAATATCATCTCCGTCTCCTCCGGGGAGCGCTGCGCTAATAGTGGCTCGGCTCTAATTTGTTTTGCGTCTGCATTAGCGGATCAGTATCAGAACGACATAACATGACTTGTCGTTAATAACGGCGGCGGCAGGAAGTGAGTGTGCGCAGGCTGTTTGTGCTTTCAGGAGGCTCAGGGACTCGTCTGCCAGAAGTAGTGAGGACGCCTTTCCTTTCACACCTCCTGATTTTTTTTCCGATTCATTCCAGCCTCTCCATCACAAGCCCTTCATGAGCTCGTTCTGAGCATTCTCGTTCTTTCAGCGACCGTGACCGTGGACAAGAGCTTTGCTTTATAGCTCGGTTCACGGTCTCTTAAAGTCTGCTCCTCGCCTCTGGTAACTCTGGTCAGTGTGGGGTTTTGTATGTTCTCTCCATGCTTAGATGCAGCGTTGTGCAAAAGTCTTGGGTCGCCATTAGAGCTGTGGTATAATGGCCACATATGGCATCAAAACTTGGATCCATCACGCCGTAGTTCTGCTTTTTACTTCTTTTCTTTTCTAATCGTTCATGTCTTTCAAGCATGTCTTGCCGTTTCACCCTGTTCCCCTTCCACAAAAGCTGACTATTTTTTTGGCTGCTACCTGTAAAAGGGCCAACCTGGAATACATATGAAGCTCCCGGGTGTAAGGGGAGATCACAGTAAGAACGTACCACTGGAGCACTTTGTTTTACCGCTGCTGAAGCGACGTAATATAGTGGTGAGCTAAGACTTTTGCACTCACTCACTTACTTGTTTTTTTCCTATTCATTATGTTTACTGAACTGTATTCAGGAGTGTGTGTGCAGGTGTATGGAGCTGCATCGTGTGTGTGGATTTTGCTGCATCTCAAACATTTGAGCAGATATTTACAGGAGGACAAAAGGCCCCGAGCTTGATGATGAGTAAACCAAGGACCCATCTGTTCGCCTTTAACGACCTTTACATGCCTACTTTAATTAAAGGGGCCCCTTTAATAGTTGTGTGTGTGTGTGTGTGTGTGTGTGTGTGTGTGTGTGGTTCACACTCCCAGCTGGTGGATGATATCGTTTAATGCCGGGCATCAGAGCAACGTGCCAGCCGTAAGCTGGAGCAGGGATGTGAGAGAGCAAGCAAATCAGAGAGAAAAGTCTGAGGTCAACGAAGACTCCAAGTCTCAAGGTCGAAGAACTAAAGCAGGTTAAAACGGCGTAAAATTCGAACGCAGACTCACAGGACAGGACCCTGGACGACCCGTTTATGAGACGCACCTCGGCAAAATCCCCTTCAGAATAACAGAGCAGAGGGCCAGAGCTTATTTACATGCTCATTAATAAGAAATGGGATAGAGCAGCATGTAATCCAGGACTGCAGAGAGCGTGTGTAGGCAGAGCTGGGCAAAATAACGGAAACATGACCTTGACGTGACCACGCGCAAATCGGCACAATCGCCATTTCAAACGCGGAGCTCTCTGACACAGACACCCCCCAAAAATGAGCCCTCTGTGGTTCAGTCTCATCAAGAAACACACGAGCTTCACAAACCTGGGATTTACGACAACTTTGATGTTTAAGAACGCGAAGAGTGGGCTTTCAAAATAGAAACAACATCTGGTCTTATTCATGTCCGGGTCCGACTCACGAATATCACACAAATTTCTAAATTTAAAAAGAGGAAAAGGATAAAAGGATAGGATAGGATAAGGAGGAAAAGGATAAAAAGAGGAAAATGGGAAAAAAATATGATCACTTTAATCACTTTATGATTCACCTTACATTCATTATCATTCATTTCACCATCTGTTCTGCAAAATATAACATTACATAATATATATCCTAGCATTTTATATCCTGATTGTTAATATATTACAGTTTCAGTCGAACCAAAATGTCCAATTTAATCATGATCACCCAAAAAAGTTACTTAAATATAAACATTTGTAAACATTCTGCACATTTTTGTTATTAAATGTAAAAAAAAACAAAATCATCGGAAGCTAAAACTGAAACTGTTGCGAAACTACAGTGATTAAGTAAAGCGAGTTAAAATGCGGATTTACAATCTTAACGTCAGACGATTCCAAATAAATCGTTGATCATTGATTGGATCACTGATTTCCCTATTAGCCAATCAGGATGCAGATTTTATTTAGGCCTGTGATTGATAAAGGACTGATAAAAAAAAAAAGATCCATGAAATCATCTGGCATGTGCAAAAGTTCCTCTTGATGTTTGCGTAACGTCTCGCAGCTTAATTGGGTTGTTAATTGTTTGTTTCAGCGGAGGTTATTATTTTAATTTAACCCACAGAACATGACATATGTTAGCTACTTATAATCGAATGATCTAGTACTGCCATACACCTCTGGAGAGCCAGCTGCTGGAAACGGGAGTTCCTGAGGACCTGGGATCAAATCCTGGAAGCGTCCTGCTTCGGGAAAGTCCGTTACGTTACAGGTTAGGCTCCCGACTCTGTCCTATGACCCTGACCACCACAAGCAGGGCTAAAACATCGCGCTTTGATGCTGCTGATTTTCATCTTTTCACTTTATTTACTTTATGCTTTTGGCCACCTTCTTCTTGCTATGAGCTTGCTAAGCTCTAATTGCTCACGCTCTATTTCTCGCTCAAAAGTCTTTTCGCTTTGATCTGGGAGTCTTTGCAGGCTCATTGACTGTAATGAGATCTGGAGAATCCATAAACACTGCTGGGATTCGAGCGGCAGCCGGAAAAACTCAGAGCTGGGAATCGGCCGCATTTCACGGACGGTGCGAAACAAAATAAGGGCGTAAAAAAAAGGAAGCTCTCGGATGAGTTGGCACGGGTTTGCTTTGCCCTCCTTCCCACCAGAGACGTTGTTAATTTCCCCACAGCCTGGATTTCCAGCGTGGATGGGGGGGGGAATTTCACAGGATGAAATTTTTGGCATGGACATTTCTGGACATATTTTCATACGAGACCTGTCCCATGGTGAGAGCTGTCTCTGTAATCTCTTGCCCTGACAAGCGTCCAGAGTGTCCTTCATTTGCTCAAGGGCTTCATCCCCATTTTTCAAATGACCATCAGTGGTTTCAGGATTTCAGAAGCCACTTTACTGGGTCAGGATTTTTTTTTTCTGGGCCAAAGTTACCTCTGATTGTGACCCAACATCCTCCTCCGCTCGGATGTCATTAATTTACAGAAGACACATAAGGCTACAGATGCCAGATCTCTGCCAGAAAGTCTGTCAAAAGTGTTTGGAAAGGGTCTCTAAAAATATCTCCTTCAGCCACGTCCAAACGAATTACAGAGAGGGAAGGAGTGGCAATGAGGGGATCTTTAATGAGGGCAGGACTTCACTTGATTATGCAGGTATAATTATGTTAAGCGAGAGCAGTTTGGATGGAGTGTAACCGGATATATGAGCTGCTCAGTACATAAATTAAGAATGAAATAAGGAAGGGGGTTAAGAACAGAACCATGATGTGCCACTCGCCCTGACAATCCAACCTCACGTTCACCCTGGCACTCTAATCTCACACACTGATGGACGTTCCTTCACCTGTGGGATTGGGGAAGAAAAAAAGCAAACTCCGTGACAGGGTCTTATCTCAATCGAGACGGAAAGCCTTAACTTTTCTCCGAGCCAATTAGTGGCTCGCTCTGTTAAATGATTTAAAAAGTTGGGGTTTACCAGGTCCTGCCGATCATCACTTATTCACACTGTGAGCACCATTTTGTGCGAACACACCGCCTGAGGTAAATTAATTTACTCCAATTAGCAGCGACTGTCAGTGTGCATCAACGTCTCTGCTGCTGTAAAACAGTTTCACTGCAAGCCAGGAGAGGAATAAAGAGAAAAGGCAAAGAACAAACAAACAAAAGAGACAGAGAGAGAGAGAGACAGAGAGACAGAGAGAGAGAGAGACAGAGAGAGAGAGACAGAGAGAGACAGAGAGAGACAGAGAGAGAGACAGAGAGAGAGAGAGAGACAGAGAGACAGAGAGAGAGAGAGAGAATGCTTGTTTAGTCTTCTTGTTTCTGGAGCAAGTGCAAAACCAGAGGAAAGAACAAGAAAACAAAACAAAAAGATACAATGAAGCTACAAAAACTTGCATAAAACACTAACAAGTACAAGTTAGACATGTAAGTAAAAGTAAAAAAAACATAAAGGCAGAGGCAAAAAAGCAACAACACAAGATTGAAAAAAATGAGAAGCAGAAAGACGTGCAGGAAAGAAAAAAAAAGGGACAAAAGGAGTACGAGTGAGAGAGAGAAACTGGTGTGTTATTGATAGACACAAAAAGCATAGGAAAGACGGGATACAAGATAGAATAAATACACAAAACATCAATGAGAAAAACAAGAAGAGCAAAGAAACAAAACTAAAGCTGCACAAGAATAAAAAGACGTACCAAATGTCCCCGTAATGATAGGAAAACCTGGCAGTTCTGACTTGTCTGAAAGGTTTTTCCCTTCTTTAGTTGCTTGTTTTTGTTTTGTTTGTTTTTTCTTTAGAGAAACCAAACGAGCCAAACTGAACTGAATTAGGTTAGTGTGGTTAAGGTCACCACGTTGATTAATCCCACTGATCACCCTATCTCAACGGAAAGTCCCCACCAGGATAGTAAGACAAATGTCTGTGTTTTTCTCATATTTTAATCATGCTTTATTGTAGCTGATTTTTGGCACAGAACAATCATTTTAATACAATCAAACCGTTGTTGAAACTTGCTGTAATAAGCTCGATTTTTTAAAGCTCGCAGCGTCCCTAAATGAACTAACATGGTGTTTTGGCTGGGATCGATCCTGTGGCTGGTGTGATCAGAGTGAGGTGTGGTTAGTGCACCAGGCTGCTCGTTAATTATTATGACCCTGTAGATCATTAATGAGAAAGCATAAAGAGGAAGAGAGTTTAAGAGTCTGGTTGGTCAGAGACTGAAGACTGAGGGTCACAAAAAAAAAAGAAAGCTAGAGAAAAACGAAGAGGAATCCGGATAGGAGAAATGCTTTAAGGGGGGCATTTTGAGATCTAAAATATCAATCTATTAATCGTTTCTATTTGTTAGGGTTTGTTTGGTTTTAAAGGAAGCTTAAAATAGATTATGCATTTACATTTCATATCCTTTTCTAAAGCCTGAGTGACATAAGGAAGTTTTATGGCCGGCATGCGGTGGCACGTCTGGTCTTTTCAGATGGTTGGTCCATGTGAAGTGGTGCATATATAAAGTTATCTAGATGCTCTGCTCCTCTGTCACCTCACTCCAGAACGGATTCCTAACCATCATGCTTTGGGGTTTGTTTGTTCAAACACTGCCCCAAGACAAAGTATTTCCTCAGACTGACCACGGCATGAAATATTAAACATAATTAAGGCGCTGGTTTGAGTCGCGTTCGGATAACGTTAAAGCCTGGTTCCGAGACAGCAGTGTCTCTGCTCAACCAGCTATTATCAAAGAAATAAGCAGGAAAGAAAGAATACAAACATAAAAAGGGTACATGTGAAACAACAGCAAGACAAAAAAAGATCAATGAGGAGAATGTGCGCAAGCAAATGTACAAAGAAGGGAGGGATAAGATGCTTTAATCATGTCCATGTTTTCGTCTGAAACAAGTGCAAAAGCATAGGAAAGAACAAGAAACGAATCTGTACATGTTATGCAAGAACGTGTTCTTTTCTCTTTCTTTTTTTTTAACGAACACACTAATCAGAGGGCGAGGCCTGAACCCTGGTCTAAAGAGCTAAACATACGGCCTCATGTGCCCCGGTTTAGGCAGAGGCTATAAACCTGAATCAACAGAGAAACAATGGAGAAACCGAAAAGAAACAAAAGTGATCAATCATGTTGCACTGGCAGCCAGATGACCTTGTTTCGGACCGTTTCTCTTACGCTGATAGACAAGGCTGATATAATAACAGCATTATGTGACTGTAAATACGTTTTATTTATTGCTCGTTTTTTGTAAAGAATCCTCTTGAAACTGGCTTTGGCATCCGTACGTGATTGACCGCCATTAGCCGAGCATAAATTACCCCGATTGTCCTCCAGCGCTGATCGTATATTTGGTCCCCGAAACCCTCCCGCTCTGACCCTGAACCAACCCAGACGTTTGTACCGGCCCTAAATAAACCTGATGTTTTGTATCCATGACCAATTCCATCCCAGGTGCTCCTGGCCTAATGGTTAAGTTGAGATCACCTCCAGACGTTCCAGCACCACTTGTACGAGTCGAGCCAAACTGCAGGGCTTGTTAGGGAAGCGCTAGTGATGCAGATGTGAGCTCATGCTAAGAAGCTGCAGCTGGATAGTGGATCCGATTACAGAGAACCTGGACGAATAGCAGCGCTGAATCCTGGGAGAAAGAGTCAGACCTGGGGTGTGTGCCAAGCGCTCTGTTGTGCTCTGTAAAAGGATTTCTTATTGGAAATTGGTGCAAGATGGCAACATGTACTTACATCGATAAGAACAACCACCAGCAAATGCGTTGCATTATGTCACTGCATGCAGTGACATAAACTGCACATTATATCTGGACAAGCCAAGAAACAAACAACAAGACAAAGAAGAAGTGCGAAAAAGCGATAAAGCAAAAGAAAGATGCGTCTGCCTTGTCTTCATGCAGTGCTGAAGACCAAACGTCCTCACAATGATAGGAAAACCTGGTTATTAACAAATTTCCTTTATTTTCTATACTTATTTATTTCGCATGTCCCCACAGAGGCCGTTTGGACCCGTTTACAAATGTGGCTCGCACAAACAAAGTCGACCGTGAAGCAGCTTCTTCCACAAAAGTATGCCCTTTACATCTAGCCGTCACGTTTAGGCTTTCAGGCCCAAGCGGACGTTTTCCTCATTGAGACCTTAACCTTTTAACAGGTGTAATGTGAGGAGAGAGTGTGAAACACACTCCGGTAAAGGGTCACACCAACTCATCTGTGTAAAGGCCTTCATCTGGTCCCCACACACATTTATACACACTGCCTCTGTTTGCAGTGATGGCCCGGAGCTGATGCGCGCCACATGTCTGAATGTGTGTGTGTGTGTGTGTGTTTAAAACCGTGTATTGTCATGCACCCTATAAAACCGTCACTTCTAATCAGACAGGATCGGGACGCTCTTACGGAGCAACCATAAACCAAAAATCTCGGGATGTACTGAGATCAGTTTTCAGGAGGATCTGGGTTCACCGAATGTGTAAATTTCAGCGTCTGCGGTTTTTTAGGATGAAGCGTCCACATGGAAGTATTAAAGTCCTCGATGAAAACCTTATGGAAGTCCACGTTCAGCCCGTTTAAAGCGATGCAGCCGTTTTGATTTAATACC
The DNA here is from genome assembly GCA_034779995.1 of Parotocinclus haroldoi. Taxonomy (NCBI): domain Eukaryota; kingdom Metazoa; phylum Chordata; class Actinopteri; order Siluriformes; family Loricariidae; genus Parotocinclus; species Parotocinclus haroldoi. Next base: position 3,868 of record JAUZST010032387.1, on the reverse strand, counting down.
TCCTGTAGATTGTCTGTAATTAAGAGCTCAGGATAAAGACTAGTGATTTAAATGGAGCACCCAAGTCCATTCCTGTGCGCAAAGAGCCTCCTGATGGAACCGCAGAGCAAATCAGGAGTGCAAAGGACGGCGGGGTCGCTAACCAAAAATCATGAGCAGACATGGCTTAGTGGTTAAGGTATTGGGCTACTGGCCACGGACTGGAATCAACAAAAGTGCCTTAAGAAAGAAAATCCTTTTAATTAGTGTTAATTCTTGGGTCATTCAGCAGACGCCCTTATCCAGAGCGACTTTGATACAGTCTGACAATCCAAGCCGTGGCGGGTTAAGGGTCTTGCTCAAAGACCCAACAGTGGCAGCTTGGCAGAGGTCGTATTTGAACCCTGGACCTTCCGATCTATAGTCCAGCACCTTAGCCACTAGGCCATCATGGTACCGCGTGCGTGAATTCAGTAATTATCGATTTGTCGATTTTAAGAACACCTTCTCTTAAGAACAACTCTAAGATCGAGCGGTATTATTGACACCGTTATGTTCTTAACCCCACGATAGCCTTGACCAGGTTATTATTGAAGTTTTAGTGACGTAGTTATTGAAGATCAGGACGGCCTACTTTCAGCTCAATAGTTTAAAAGCCTTCCGGGTGAGGGTCGTCCTTAAAACCCAAAAGATGTCGGCATAAGGTAAACACTGAGCTGTTGCTACGCTCTGCGGTTTGGGTGGACGTGGAGGTGGAGGTGAATTAAAATACAACCAGTAACCTGTTGTTTTCAAAGCACAAACCTGGCCCTCGGAGATATCCCGACCGGAGCGTAACGCTTCAGTTCATGCGGTAGGTTCCGGTTCAGTTGTCGAGCCTAGAAATTGTCCATAATCCTTCATTAACAATCAGAGGGATGATCTGAGAACTTCCCACCATGGTACAAGTTGTTAGAGGATATGAATTCTTCCCTCACCGCCATCGATCACAATAAAAGCGAATGCAGCTCATTACTGCCGAAACACACCGCCGCTCCAGCAAGGGCAATTTGGTCTTCCCCAAAAGAGGCGTGGGAGTTTTTAATACTGCGGCATGGAGAGCGCAGGGGGCACCCTGGGACCCACTTCAGCTACTCATCAATCTGTTACACACACACACGCACGCACGCACGCGGATGCACGCGCTCCCCTATGGACTCTAGTGCAGATAAATACAGGGAGCAGACTTTCGAAAACAATGTCCTCTCCGCTCCGTTTCATCACGTAAACGCTCTTCCTCCGTCTCCTTTGCTTACGATTTCACAAACACAAAAGCAGACCATCGTTTCTGAGGCTTTCATCATGCGCGGGGGTCGCTTCTCCTAATTTTCATGCAACGAAGTCAGTTCGAGGTTCAGTTCCGTTACCCAACAACAGCGCAGATTACCCTGCGATGGACCCTCCAGAAAATGAGACAGCTATGATCAGTACATTTACTGGTGGAGACTGGCATGGACTGGGACTGTTAACTAAAGAGTTCAGAAATGGGTGAAGAACATGGTAATGTGTGCATCCGCACCTTTGATATCTATAAACTCTATCTGACTAGATTCTCTTTGTTTCTCCGTGTTTTTAGCCCCTGCTTATTCAGGTCAGAGTGGGCAGGAGGGGGTTCTGGGGCAACTGTAGGACATCGTTGTATCCATATCTGCTAGCTGAATAGTCGCATTTTGGTTTCAACAGACGGAAAAAAAAATCTGGCCCAATTTTCATAAACACTGATGGAAACCGACCTTAAAAGCCACAATATCCGAGCTACGCAGCATTACTCGGCACTATGAGGTAAAAACGACCCCGTCTACCCTGTCCTAGGGGTGTAACGATGCGCTGTGCTCAGATTTTAAGTGTAATTAGAAGGTGCATTCAGGAAAACGTTATGTTTAAACTGAGACCCAAACGGAGGATCGGCTGAACTTGAGCCCAAACGAATCGAGCCTTATTTGAATAGCGTAACTGCGTTAGATATGTTGCTTAAGCTCACGTGGATTTGTACCTTATTGCTACGGATTGATCCGTCGGATTGTTTTTATTCGGGATCGCTTCAGCCTTAACCCAGGTATGTTCGTTTAGCACAGAGCGGAAGTGCGTGTCGTCCCTGGTGCCTTAAGTATCCGAGCCATCTGGTTAGCGTTCTCACAGTCGGCCAGTATCGGGCGCTGAACCGTGAGTGTGTGTGTGAGTGAGACAGACAGCGAGTGAACTATTGTTGCGCACAGAAACCATCCGTGCCGCTCGAAAAGCTCTCGCACACGTGCAGCCTCCTCATGGAAACGAGGTGTACGAGGGTTTTATTCGCAGGTCACCGAAAGGATTGTTTCCCATTGGCGAGAACTTTTGCTTTCAGCCCGCACCTCAGACCTCATCATAAGTTTCCTATCAGAGCGAGCGGTGGAAACGGGCCCGGGAAAAAGAAGGATTACACACACGTCTGTAAAAAACAATCTCCATCTGGACAGAAGTGGAACGAGGGGGGCTTGCAGTGAGAAAGATGGAGAGGTGGAGGGTTTCTTCCCCCAAAAAAACATCTGGAGAAGCAATCTGGTGTAAATAAGCAGGCTGCCTTTCACTGCCCACCCAATAAATAACACAGCGAGTGTACCGTGTGTGTGTGTGTGTGTGTGTCTTGCATACTTGCACCGCGTATTTGTTTGTGCAAGTTTATTCAGTCTCTGTATGTGCACAAGTGCAGCTTCCTGGTCTGTTCCTTTCCAACAGTGGGCGTCATGCAAAGATCACACCGAGAGCGCAAGGTTGCAGTGTTGAAGGAAGGGTAAAAGAACCCAGGGGTACCATCGAATGACCTACAGCCACCTCTAGAACCTGCTCGTGTCTACTTGTATGTTTCCCCTCAACAATAATGGTGTTATTCTTGTGGCCCAGCCCAGACCCAGGTTCGAGCACAGTGGGTTGGGCGTCACACAGAAACCTGGGCGGCCATGTCTGATGGGATGTTCCTTAAGCGGGCAGCCCTTTTTACAAATTCTCCAGAGCGATTTTTGGTCAATTAGGACATTGTTTGATGTCGCCCTGCCTCGCCGTAAACGCTAACGTCTGTGCTTGTGGAGTGGAGAGGTTCCGAGGTGTCTGGGTGCCCTGGTGTCTCCCACCTTCAGGCCCTGTGCAGGGCGTGACGTAGGTGGGAGTGATGAACACTGGGAAATGTAGAGAGGGGCCATGTTTTAAACGTTTACGCTGAAACGTTTCGCCCGAGTGTATGGCCATCGTAAACAGGCGAGCGCACAAACACAGAAAGGACCCAGACCCCTCCACCTGGGATCAAACCCAGGACCTTCCTGCTGTGAGGCGACCAATGCAAAACAATGCATAGTTTCATGCCCCCGTTTTTTTTACGAGAAAACCTTGATCCCCTGCAATGGGAGGAAATGACTGGAGCCAGGGGTCTGTAGCTTCACATAAAAACTTGTACAAACACTCTAAACCAAAAGAATCCCATTCGAAGGAGCATCGCTGAGAACGGGGCGCATGGCGGCACCCTCTAGTGCTCCTAAAAGGCAATTGCGTTAGATGGCATAAAGAAACAAAAACGCTTGATCCAGCACGAAGATGCACGTCGTCCCAATTTCGTTAAACAATGTGGCGCCAAACCTCTGGTTATGAGTATCCAGGGTTTGAGTCTGGAGTAACTGGAGTAACTGGAGTAACTGGAGTAACTGGATAAAAACAGGGAACAAAAAGCGGTGACAACATTGTTTAGTTCTACTTTGTCAAGGATTCACAAACGCAAATATGATATAAAGTACATTCGGTGCATTATATCTGTGTGTGTGTGTGTGTGTGTGTGTGTGTGTGTGTGTGTGTGTGTGTGTGTGTGTGTGTGTGTGTGTGTGTG
>JAUZST010032376.1:0-28823 GCA_034779995.1 Parotocinclus haroldoi | reverse complement strand
ACCTTCTTTGGTCCAAATAAGGGAATAAAATCACACGTATATAACAGGATTTGTTTCGGTACTTTAGGATTCGGTCCCAATAAGCGGCTGCTCCCGTTAACCGAATTCGACTGTATTTATATTTAATGCATATTTAGGAGATGCTTTGTTTCGTGACCTTTGCATGTTTGACTAATCTGTGCAGTTAAGGTTCGTTAGAGGAAACCGTTAGAATACTTATAGAACAGGACGTCAGTACGTGTTGCTACCAGGATGAAACCTGATGTTTTGAGTATTATAACGATTTCTTTTTGCCACCCCTGTACGATTCGTTCTAACTGGGACGCCTCTATTAACCCGTTTGTATCCCGTTTCTCATTTTGTATGCTCGACTCTCCAGCACTTTGACCCGCTGCTAGCAGACAGCTCCATCTCCTAGAGCAAATTCTCAGTTCCTCTTCCTGGCTCTGCTCTGTTCTGGGATGGTGTCGGTGCTGCTTAATTTGCTGTGGCTAGGGTTGATTTATGTGCTTTTGCACAGCGCTGCAAGTAGAGGCCTCACACTCCCTGAGCATGGCACTCTCTCCATCATGTTGATCAGCCACACTTCCTGTGTGTGCTCGTTTTACCAGATTGCTGTGTGACCCACTTTGGTGCTCCAGCGTGAGCTGCAAACCGGTTTCCAAGCCTGCTGAAGTGCTGTTGTTGAACCACAAGAGACTCTGAAACAACCAATGTTTGGAAATGGTTAAACCAATAAGATCTCGGTTTTGTAAATACGAAAATTGTCTCTGCACCGCCTGTGGTCTCAGCCAATTGCTCGATATGGATTTGAGGGTGTAAATAACGGGCGGGGCTTCCAACATGAAGGCGGGATGTTGCGGTTACGGGGCTCTAGATTGGACTCCTGCTTTCGGGTGCGTCCAGTGAATCCTGGGTGACCCTGCCTAGGATAATTACGGTTAAAAAATTCGAAATGGATCAGAGCTATTTAAATAATTGAATTAGTCTTCTTTTAGAGGTCACACACACACACACACACGCACAGAAGTTCCTGCTGGTATCTGATTGAAGTTATTAAACAGTAATTAATTCAAATGCACTTTGCTGGCTGCTCCGTTTGAATAATTATAATGATATGTATACATAATGCCACTTGATAGTATTTTTAAATGGGGATTTGCACACTTTAAATGCCCTTAAATAACCCCAGTCTTTGCAGTCGTATTTCCTCTCGACGGTCACAGTGGTTAAAGGTTGAGAAGGTTAGCTCTGTCTCCAGCACCAGATTCCAGCTCCTCCTATGGGATCCCCCATTTCTCAGGGGTCCCAGTCCAGTCTCAGGTGAATCCTAGTGAGACCCCCAAACCACAGCAACTACCTCCTCTTAAGTAGGAGCAGCTGCTGAAGTGAGATGGACCTGAACTAACGAACCCTGTTAAAAAAAAAAGCCTTATTTATTACAGCTGCCATTATAGCTCTCGAAAATAAAAACATGCCGCTCTACCCGATGATGTTTCTTGTCCAGTAGATGGAGCTGCAGTCTTGAATTTGAATTGCAAGGCAAACTAACCTTCCCTCCTGGATTGCACTGGCTTTTGGATTTCCTATTAATAAATGACTTGACGGGATTTTGGCTTTGCTTTGAAAGAACTTCTCTTGTTGGAGTTAATCCAGTAAGGTTTGTCTCCATGAACTTTGAGGTGGCAGATGCACATTTTAAGTTAATTAAGGGAATTTCAAACAGGAGATGTCAATCGATGTATTATTATTCTTTTAAATCATCATGGTTTGGTGCCTCAGCAGGACCCACGTTCTCAAATATGTGAGAAAGTTTAGACATTTTATTTAGACAAGGGTAGCAGCTGAGAGTCCAAAAGCCTGGATTTATCATGATATTGGTTCTTGAAAGGCCATTTACTCTATTTAATTTAAAAGCATTTACTGCTTTGACATCATTTTCGAGGGACGTTCATGCATTTTTTGGCATGACGAGCATTTTGGTGTGGTGAACTCGAAGCAACACGACGTGCGCTGAAGAACAAATAATAAAAAAATAAATAAATGGATGGACACTAGTCAATGTCTGTGACAAAACTATAAGAAATAAGTAAAGTAACTCCAAAGACATGTAATAAAGAGACAATTAATGTTTCCCCCCGCGTTTACGGCATGGGGTTGCACACAAATTTTGGACACGTGCCCGATTCCATCAATGGAAAACGGGTTTGGAGACGACGTCTTTTTGTCAGAATGATACGAAAGGCATATCAACTCCATCCTGCAAAGCAGATCGGTCAGCTGCTGTTTGAAAAAGTTATACACAGCATTGTGATTGTTGCTTTTAAGTAGCGAAGTACCAATACCACAAAGTCATAAAACCTAGTTGTAGCACTAATTGTGATTCTTGATCTGGAAAAGCCGTTGATTTAAAGTAACTTGATTCACGCCGAGGCCTCGTCGGCTGGCCACCGTCTTTCTTGCGACCCTGACCGAGGATTTAAGCGGCTTAAAAAAATGAATGAAGGAGACCGAACGTTCGGCTGTTAAACAAAAAAAAGCGACGTTTGCAACACCCTTAAACCCGGGTAAGCATCCTGCAAGTGTGGCAGTTCCGTACTGTACCGAGTAGACGGGATCCTTTTTTTTCCCCCCCTCTGTGATCCCTCACTCCAGACGAGCACTGACAGTATCTCGTGTGCCTTGCTGCCCCTTCTGTCGACCTTCGCTGTCCGCTTTTGTCTGGCCCAAGCAAGAGTGATGATGCCTCTCATTGTGCTGGCAATATGACAAACAAGGAACAAGATTACCTGTGACATCTGGGCGGTCAGGATAGATGGGCCAGTGTATCTGTTGTAGTGCATCTCCCATATCTATGATGCGCCGGTGCACTGCAATGCATTGTGGGAGCGCGGAGGGGGCATGTTTTGTAAGCCGTCTGATCTCTCAACACGTGTACAGTCGGTGTAAAGCAGGAAGTCTCTCTCCGTAATGAATGATGCTGCGCGCTCCGACGTCGAGAACGGTGGAGTCTAAGAGGAGCTGTTAACGGCCGCAGTTCACACCCCCTGTGACGTTCTTTCATCGGTTGGACAGTGAAGTCGGACCCTGAAAAACGTAAGGACGGTGACACTGTGCTGCTGGTAGTTACACGCACAAGTGCCAGTGCGTTGTGACTAATTGTAGGATGCGTATAACGGTGAACGCCGCGTAAAGTCACGGTTTCCAATAGAAAGGCAGCGATATAAATGAATAACGCTCTGGATTTCTCATCCTGTACGTTAGTGATATTAGAAGAGTCTTTTATTAAGGCTTTTCGTTTGATTCTGCCTTGGGCAATTTCTCGTTTCTGCCGTGTTCTGCGACAACTGTGACTAGGCTGATCTTATTTATTTCCTCAGGTCACTGTCCCAGGCTCTGTCTAAAGAAAGGCCATTGAGCAAAAGCTTACAAAGCCAAGGGGTTAAACGAAAGGAGCTTTTGTGACATTTGCCCACAGGGAAAGCCACAGTTTTTTTTTTTTTTCCCCCCAGCTGCATTTTCCTTTCTCTGCTTTCAGCTAACAAAAGAGATATTGGAGATCAGGCTTGCTGTCATTTGAAAGCAATGACCTTGCCTCTGCTTCCTATTATTAACCTTACCACTTTTCGTATTGAGTGGAGAAAGCACTCGTCTGGCCGCTCGGTTTCAGCCACCCGTACCTGGAGAAATGCCTCCATAATAATAGAAACTGTGATTGCTCACACACAATCAACGGGAAGGCAATCCCGGCGATAAGAGCAATGGCATTGCCGAGCAGATGGGCTATAAACATGGTGATGAGAGGGATGGATTTGAGATATAAGAAGCATAGACTTAACATCCCATAAGCCCGGAGAGTGCCGCGGCGCTAAGGCTAAAGGAACGACGGCCGACGAGATCGAAGGCTCGGCTCACGCTCTGCCGAAGATGGCCTCTGCAGGTTCTTTGGGATTTTAGTCAAGCGGATGTGGTGTGGTCAGCTGCAGTCTGACATCCGGTGGACGTAGCTTAATACGTCTAATAGCAGTGCATCGGACGCGTCAGACATGAAGAGGCAGATAAAACCACGTACTGTCACTCGTTTCACCCGGAGGCTAACGAGATAAATTTTTTGAAAAATTAAATTAGAATTCATGAATGGAGAGGGATCAGAAAAATTTGGACCATTGTGTTAGTCTATTTTAAATAAATATAAAGGTGTTGTTTTTTTTTTTTTTACAAATATTTCACATTTTCAGTCAAGCAACGAGAGAAAATACTGCTGACTAAGGTTATATCATTAGCACGTTTGCTTAAAATAATAAAATAAACGATTTAGAGTCAGCGTGGTTCTAATGACTTTCTAGTGGCTTTGGCTTTTATTTTCACGTAATTCTTGTGTTGGTTAGATCTTACACCGACGATTAGCAGTTAAAATGGATCGAAATCTGTGAGTTTATGGTGCCACGGCGACCAAAAGTATTCGACAACGAAGTTGTGGCGCTGCTCGTTAGCGCCGAGGTTCTAACGCTCGGCCTTCTGGTCGATAATTCTGCACTTTAACCACAGTATGACCACTGTTCATGAACAAAGCCTTTGGGGAAGGTGGAAAGAGCACTGCCGCTCAAATTTAATACGAGATGTGCAAACACTTAGGTGTTTGTCTCTGTAAGCTTTTTTTTTTTTTTTTTTTTCTTTTCTTTTCCCAACCTGCCAAGCCTCATGCGTACGCAGAGGGAGCGCAGAAATCACAGGCTGTCGGTCAGTACGCCGGCCGGCGCGGAGCGTGCAGAGCTCAGCTCTGTTTCCTCCTGGCACGCGACCAATTGCTTTCAATATTTCTTTTTGAAAACGTCTTCTCAGGCAGGTAATTAAGTTTCTTCCCACCCCTCCCCGTTCCGCTCTTGGCACAGAGCTTGGAGTGTAAATGATTCCAATTGAGCGTGGACTGGAATATAATTGATCAAAATTTCATCCTCTCTGCCACTTGTGTGGACGGAGGGTAATAAAGGAACTGGGGGGGGGTTGGAAGAAGTTTTACAGCTCTGGCTTGCCAGCTGAAAAGACGGTGCCAAGATGTTGAGGAGGGCTGCCTGGGCGAGACGCGCCAATTAATACAACGGCGAAGACTCTCCGAGCGCCACGCGGCCGTAAAGGAGACGGGACCTTGGAACGGCGAGGCGCCGTGGGACGAATGTTATGTTTTAAACATCGCCTATGAAGATCAGCCGGTTTCACCTTCCACAGCACAGCGCGTCCCGTTTCCCAACAAGCATCGTGTGCGGCTCCACTCCTCCACGTTCCCCGTTTACGCAAGCTGGGCCGCCGCTTCTTTTGCCCAGCCTTGTGACGCGGCGACGCGATTAGCTCGCCCTGCCTCGGACCTGACTGAGATCAATGGCTGTCGTGTCCTCATCGACAGGCCGGCCCCATTAAACAGGCCGTTCTCTGCGTCCTCACAGCAGCCTGCCAAACCCCTTTTATTCACCAACCAGGCTGTGAAACAAGAGCAAGGAGAGAAGACGGCCATCGTTTACACCTCCAAGACAGGCCGTGTGCTTTAAAGAGCCATGCTGGTCCAATCAAATCAAAGTGCGTTTGATGGACGCCTCGTCGCTTTAGAGCTGCAGATATTTTATTAGTCAGATCACACGAGTTAGGTGTTGGAGCTGCTCCGGTGAATCGCATTAACCACAACTCTACAGATCAATGCACGACCTCCAGAACGGCTCTATCTATAGGATCTGTCAAAGCTTTATCCTCCGTTTGTCCTCCCCTCCCCATCTTGCGTCCGATTTACTCGCATTATTGATGCCTTTGTGATGAAGTCTTGGCATGCATGTGACTCGGGGGGGCTATGTGCCCGGGAAACAATGTTACTGGGAAAAAAGTCACCCCTTTTAGAGCTAAAAGCTCTGTTCTTTTGAATCCATTTTTTGAATACATGCCGCGCATTGCTTCCTTTTCTTTTTATGAGTTGTAGATGGATTGGTTTTCGCTTTAACACATAATATAACGTATGATCCCGAACCCTTGTATACCATATTCTATTAACGATAAACCAACTTAAAACATTTACGCAACATCGAGCACCCTTGACGTTTTTTTTTTTTTTAATTTCTTATTCTTTATAATCTGCGCTCTTTTATTCTCTATGACTTCTCCTCCTGTGTGAAATATTTCTCCCTTACTGATCCCTACTCATGACACACTTACTCCAACCCACCCTGCTGTTATCATTGTCCCACCTTTGTTATTAGAGCCACCTTTAAGCCACTTGTTCTTGACATTTGACCCATCTTCACTCTAGACCGTGTTTATGAGGTACTGGACATTTGACCAGGAGCTTCGGGTCGAGGGGTCGGTACTTGAGCGAGGCCCTCAAGTAATTCGGTTTATACTGTCTATTGTGAGCTTCTGCTAAAGTAGATGTACGAAATAATGCAAATGCTGTCCCGTTTTCTGCTCGGCACCAGATCACAAATCAGCGTTACATAGCTGGCTTATCAAAAGCAAACAGCTGTGCTCGTACCTCATTTGGACACCGTGCTGAGCCGCGCTCTGCTGTGTTTTACGGCTGTTAGCGTTATGTATCTTTGCTGTTCTGCCTATAGGAGAACCCTGCAACCACGACTGGGAGATAAAGCGTCTCATTCATTGGTGTTTCTTCCTTTAGTGTTTCATTTGAACAGCCGGCTTGGGTTAGATGTTCTGCTCCTAAGCACAGACAGTAGCAGTTCAGCTGGGTCCCGCCTTAGGTCAAGGTCGTGCTAGTGAACACTGGGCTGCATCAGGTGTTCAGTAATGTGGTTTTACCTCATTAAAAATATGAATAGAAGTTACACACAGTACCCTTTTCGTGCTTTCTGACCAAGAGTGCAAAACTCAAGAACCGTTCGTCACTCAGGTGGACATGGAAATGACTTAAAGGGAATACGAAAACTCCTGGACGAACTTTCTTAGACTTTTCATCTGTCTTTCTAAAGATCTTGTTCCGTGACATAAAATCAAAGCTTATGCTTTAATCGCTTCGTTTTCGTTTTGATATATCTCTATCCCCCCCAATTTTCACAATAAAGTCTTTAAGTACGATGTTTTCGTGGCGAAAGATGATAAGTCTAGATAAATAAAGTCTACTTATTACATTCGTACCGAATATGCAGATCCTTTAGGAGGAATCGTTGCTTTTTTGGATGACGGCGAACTCCCGCACCTAAACCCCCCCAACCCCCTCACAGGCGTCAGCTGAGACGCCCGTTGCTTCACGTACGCAGTAGGATGAGTGTTGGTAAAGGATTCAGAAATGGCTGTTCTTTGACGCGCTGGAGATTGAGTCCTAGAGCATGACATGAAGAGTGACTAGGTGACTGAGATAGATGCTGACTGCGCAAGACGCCCAAATAATACTGTCGGTACGTTTTTTCAAATCAGCCGTGCCTTGCATAGGCGATTGTAAAAAAAAAAAAAAAAAAAAAAAAAAATCCCAATGCGACGAGGTTAAAGATGAGCCTGCATTATTTAAACGAAAGTGTGAACAGTGCAATCCATCCAAATGCACCAAATGAGGCTCTTCTGTGGACTTTTCTTTCGAGAGTGGATTCGCATTGGTGGCTGATATGACGATCGACCCGGCAGTGCAGCACGTGGTATTTCCAAATGAGATCGAAACGATGTCGAGCTCATTTTTGTTCCATATGAAGATTATTTATTTATTTTTAAAAAAAATACTGGAATAATCAGTGACGGTAAGATGAAGGCCTATTGTGTGTAATTACCAGCGAGAGTTGTGTGTATTTTGACAGGAGAGGTTGGACTGTGAAAGTCTTTTGTTTGGTTTTATCGTCGATAAGGGAGCGGCTGCCAGTCACGTTGACGGACAGCTTGGTGATGTAACTGTATATCTGAGCGAGTATGAAATGGAGGGGAAACGACTTTGACTGACTCGCTTTATCTGCGGTCTTATACGCGCCTCATATTTACCATAAGCCTCCATATCATCTCATATCTTTCCATCAGGCGCTTCCTCAATAGCTTTGTCTTTCAGAAGCTGAAAGAGCATCACTGTCTCAATCCCTCTTCTCCATCCTGAGCTCCCTGTCCTGATTAGCTTATGAACTGTGACTGACATTTGACTATTTGCCCGCGTGTTTTTCTCCTTCGGCCCGTCACCGTGTTCTGACTGGTCGATTTGCATTCGCTTAGAAAGGGGGGGGGGAAAGCGTCTTTTCAAACCCCCCCCGCGATCCGTCCTCACGCCTGAAAAGATCTCATCTAGATGTAAATGCCTCCGATGGCCGCGGTGGATTTGATAACGCGACGGATTAATAAACAATTTGATATTTAAAGGAGCCGTCGGTAACGACCGCCGAAGAGTCGACGCCCGATGGTTCACGCATGCGCGTGATCGAGTTAGCGCCCGCGCCCGCGCACACCGTGACATCTGTGCACTTAGAGCTCGAGCTATTTCTGGGGAGTTGGATCGGGCTGGGTTGACTGCCAATGATGAGATATTGATTAGCTGGGAAATGTCAGTGTTGAATAATAGCCTTGAGCCGTGTGGGTATGGGAGCGAGAGAGACGGGCAGTGCTTGCTCTCAGCCACTGGGGGAGGCTGTTAACGTTCACGCGGCCGCCGCGTGTCATGCAGAGCCGCTGTCATTTGCACCGGAGTGAAGGGCAGGCGCTGAAGGCCAGCAACTCTGGATGCACTTTCATTACAGCCTTCGACTTCGAGTTTCATTTCGCTGCGGCTGAGGAGGAAAAAAAAAAAAAAACACCCCCCAAAAACGACGCAGCTATGAAGGTGGATGGCGAACGTACGCGTTTAGGGCGCACAGAGCTGTTGGCGGGAGATGAGCTAGGTATGATGAGGTTGAGTCTTCAGAGATTGCTCGCTTTCTGTCAAAATGCCTATCAGCATGTTCGGTCAGCTGTACAGTCTTGGCTCATTAGACATAAATATCACACAACTGAAGCGTTTTTTTGTTTTTTTTTTCACCGCGTGCATGGGCAGAGACCAACACGCACCTGCCGTCAACAGCCAGGAAGGAATAGGCGCGGGCGTGTACGGGAATTAAGAACGAGCAGGCATGGAAGCGCTAAACCCGACAAATCCAAAGGAGCATGACGAGGATGCGCCGAGTTACAGTGGAAATGAATGTGCAGTTTTATCCCTCCTCTCCACAGGCTGGCCCTGTGCAAAACGCTTAGATCCTTCCGTCTTCTCCTCCACCCGCTTAAACCCAATCCTGATTAAACCCGGGAAGGAATAAATAAATAAGGATCCCCATGACAACTGAATGAGAACAATTGTCACGCTGTGCAGCGGATGACTGGCATCACACTCCTTTCATCCCTCTGTAAGGCCCTCAACTGCAAATGTCAGAAGATATATTATTCATGTAGCCACGCTCCAAGCACTATTGACAGAAAGCAGGAGGGGGAAGGAAAAAAAAAAAAAAAAAAAAAGTTCCCTGATGCACGGATAGAGGTGCAGCCTAAAAAGCCTTTGTGGGGACCTGAAAGCATCCTCTTAATCTTTTAACAGTTGCCCATCGAGCTTGAAGCTGTGCGTATGATTTGGACGAAGAACCGATCTGGCTAGCATCGCAAGCAGGCTCGCTCCGCATGGCGTGCCACTTCGGGGGCCATCCCAAGGGTGGCATTCGGGTGCTGTGCGTCCTTTCTCGAGATTTAGTTATTCAAGTCATATCCTTCTAAGACCATCCGGTTAATGCCTGAAAGAAGATTAAGCCCTCAAAAAAGCAATTAGATAATAATAACAATGAATTATGGCAAAGACTCCCCTGGCAGCCTGTCTTAAGCAGGTTAAAAAAAAACACTTGCAGCGCACTTCCTTCCTTATCAATGCATTTTACATTTCCTTTTTAAAAAAAAAAACACGTCCTGTTTGGGGTCGGCTTGGTTTGCCACTTAGTTGTTCCCAAATGTATGGCTTGATAAATATAAAAGTCTCCAATGCGGGTTCTTATCGCACCGTCTTTCGGAGATTGGTGACCCAAAACCTCTTCTGCTTGAACTTTCTGGAATAAATAATGTCCTTTCTGGTGGACCAGTTCTCCGAAAATATCCAGACGGGACGAAATCTACACGCGGTCTGGATATAATTTCCTCTCTTGCAGGCGCCGATTTGCTTCCCGTCCAGATTTATGGAGGATTTATGAGTCTCTGTCCTTTTTAATTTGACTGGATGTTGAGAGGATTTCATTCTGTCATCGCTTGGAGAGACGTTAGAGGAGAATTTAAAAAAAAAAAAAAAAAAAAAAAACCCAGTATGAAAAGCTGGCTAAAGTCTGAATCGAGACGGATTTTAATAGCAGCTAAAAATATAACGTTGCTTTAGACTCGTTACCGTAAAGATCTGATCAGCCAATCTCGGTGCATTTGGAAGCCTAAACGACATGGTCGAAATGCCCTGCCGAGCCAATCCGAGCGTCAGAATAGAGAAGAATCGGAGAGAGAGGTGATTTTGGAGAATCTGAAAAGCAGATGGGCTGCACCCTGGCACCGGGTGCCCCTCCTGTTTGGAAAACAAACAAACTGACGGTTCAGACAAGTGGATTTTGAAAAAAAGCTTACTTGGTCCGATGTCTTTCTTTCTGCTCCAACATTCGAATGGTCGGGTCAGGATTTGGTGTAAACAGCATCAAACGTATCCGGGTATTTTCTCCGACCAAGCGAGCATCCGTTCATCCCCACAGCCTACCCGAGTATTGTTGCTGACCATGTGTATCGTTTTCTGATGGTTACCTTTAGCGGGACAGTGCTCAGTTTCACTCGGAGCTCAAATCAGTAACGCGAAATGGATCTCACCAGGGTAGAAATGGAAGCGGAAGGTTCGGGTGCTCAACTGCGAAAGATAATAGAGCAACAGAAAAGTTTCTTCTCTCTGACTTCATCTCTACCTGGTAGGGATATGATCACCCTCTAGTGTGCAATACTGTCGTATTTAAATTGCGCACACACTCCTAACTGTACGTTACCTACCTAACCTGTTGTTGGGAGCGCGTCGCCCATCAGCAGTCGCTTCATAGCTGAAGCCGAGCGTGAAAGCTTTCTCACAAGCTTAGCACGATCCAGAACGGGCAAGGGTTATGAATATTCAGACTTTTATTGGCTCTGACAAAGAGCTAACGAGACATTGACACATGGCACTCTCGGCTGCCCCGCATGGGCCGCCGCTGTTTGCTGGGCTCCTTTCTCAGCCTTGCCAGAAATTGGGGTGACGGGTCTTTTGACAACATCTATTTAAGACAAAGAGGGGAATTAATAAGTTAATTAATCATTCTCTGTCATTCAAAAGGACCTTGAGAGAGACCCTGCTGCAAATGCTTTTTTTCCCCCACCTTTACCTCTCTCGCTACTCGGGACTGTTTTCACCGAATGAAGCAGCCTGCTATTCTGGCCACGGTCCTTAATTATGATTGGTGTGTTATTGCTCACCAGAGCATAGCAAATTGCTGTTATGTTGTTTGCCTGAGCCTAATTTAATTGGCACGTTGTCACAAAAGTAATTATCTGTCATTTAAATTGATGCCATAAGCACAAGTTAGAAGCACACCTGCTGCCACTTGCAGGACCCAGACACAAAGTACCCCATTTCTCTTTCTTTTTCCAACTTGACTGGAGCTGAAACTCCACCCAGACCTGGCAGGTCTTTTTTTTTTTTCCCCTCCCCTCCCTCCAGCTGCCTTGCACGTAAAGGATGAGGTCTTGTCTCAGCCATCTCTGTGCTTTCCGTCATGTAATAATAGCGAAGACCTGTTTTTCCTTTAGATAGAGTGAAGCAGTCAGACAATATCTCTGCATTTTCCAGAGGACCCTTGACAGCGTGTCAGAATTGCTTACTGACGCTCCTCCTTAGATACGAGACTTGGTAAGAGACGAACTCTTGTTTAGCAACGCGGCACCGACTTGCCGTGTTATGCTATATAAGGACTCGCTTCTATTCATTCACCGAACCCCATTAAAATTTAACATGGCAAGATGGAAGAGACGATGAATTGGACCTTATTAATTTTAGCTTTTGGATAAATAATGCATGCCTTTCTGGTTCCTCCTTAACTCCCCCTCTGGCCGTTCCGCCCTCCGGCCCTGGGAGCTGCACTGTCTGACGTCCGGTCACTTTATCTTAAAACTTCGGCTTTGCCAGGATTAGCTCAACTTCGGTTCAGATCTCTATAGCGAAGTCCAAAATAAACAGGCAGCATTTTAATGGCCAGGTAAACAAGAACACTGAAATAACCAAGGTTTTGGCTGGTCTGTTTTTGCTAGCACCCACACTCGGCGCTTCTGAGTCTATTTTGGAATTTAGCTGATCCGTTTGTTTGCTCGCAGGCGAAGGTCGTAGTTTCTTTGTTTGACCAAGTTGCTGACACTTTGGAATTTCGGATTCCAGAACGTACTGGTTAAACGGGATGCGACAGAAACGTCCCGGTTATATGTGAAAAGCTGTTTCTTTACTCGTGCGGAACGAGGCCTCCTTAAACACCTTCTTTTTTAAATATTATTATTATTCAGAAGCTTTGAAAGCGTTCCGCATCTGCCCCGTCCCTGGTTATTCTGTATTCCGTTCAGCTAGGTTTTCTCCTTAATGTCTTATCGTGGATGCGCGCCTTAGATCCATCTGATTTATTGTTTGATAAAGTTGCCACTGATCTGCCATAAATGTAGCTGTCAAAGGCTCATGTCTGAAGGGACCCACAGTTTGCCCTTGACAAATTGGGTTCTGAAAGGCAATTCCTCTCACCGGGTGGGGAAATAAGAGCAGCGGCATGACAAGACAGGCATGAGGCACCTTCTTGAGACGGGATATAAATAAAATATAAAATGAGAAGGAAAAAGAGGAGGAGAAAATCAATCAGACGGGACCCCTCCCTCTTCCGTCCTACGCCAGGCAGATGTGCTCGGGTGGTCGTCGAGGTTGCCAGCGATAATCTTATCTGGCGATGACGGCTAGCAGAAATGGGACAAAGGCAGCCGAGCCTGACTCGAAGTCTGATGGGCCACTGATTGCACAGATGTCCAATAGAGGGGCAGTTGCCGTGGAAATGATGAATGACGCGTGGCCTGGCCTTTTACCCTCAGCCATCAGACGCCGCTCAGAAAAACAACGGAATCTTCTCAATCACGAGCAGCGTCGAGTGTCCCAGGGTGGCCAATCCGGGGTTGGGGTGTTTTATATATAAAAAAAAAAAACAAAAAAACCCGTTTGTAATTTATTGAACAGATGCAGCCAAAATCAAAACTAGCAAACTTCTAACATGAAGCGTTTTGGATTTTTGGACATGTCTCACACGTACAGTAAAAGTAAAGCACAGTAGTGTGAATCATCTCGTACTGGTCACGATCTCATATAATAAAATAAACCCTTATTTTAATCGCCCGAAGTTGGGGTCGTGGGCAGCTGTGATGTTCAGGTCAGAAGGTCAGACCAGTTTGTACTGGTATCGGATGAGGCTCTGTAACGATACACAGGACAAAAGCTTTAGTCCAGCTATCTGATGCCGTCGTTTACAAGGCGTGCTCTGCAATTCCTAACCCGTTTTCTGATGCAGGCTTATTGACCAACGCTTTGCTTGACCTATACTTAATGCCCTCTTTGACAGAGTGCTTTTTACCTTGCTCCTGTTCGTACTCCCCGGCCTGGGGTCTGGTCGGGGGTCTGGGAAGCTTTTTGGTGTGTTACTACATGTAAAAAAGCAGCATTAGGATTGGCCTCCTTGGCTCGCCGGCTTGCCCGAGGCGGCCTGCGTGAGTCACGAACGTACAGTATACACTTCGTAGGCTGTGGAACGGGTCACTGTCCTCTGTGGTACAGAATTAAAGTGGAACTGGGGTGAAAACATGGCTTTCAGGTTGGCTTTATGAATAATGTAACCGTTTAACTGAGACCTAACAGTGACTACAACCCTTCGTGGTGCCGTCCAGACGCTTAAAGGAGTCGCACGGGTCTGAAGCATCTCGATATCAGAGTACAGAGAAATCTGGAAACCGTGGCTGCCCGTTAAGCATGATCGCGCGACCGTCGTAAAAGAGGGCGAGGGGAGAACAAGCGAGAGCTGTTGCAGGATCGTTGGGGGTTTTAGAAAAACTGCAGCTGCATATTGCCAAAGCCTTGCTTCACGGAGAGCGTCGACGTGTAGCAGATGTCTAAAGAAACCAAACAAGTTCCCTAAATGACAGCAATTCCAGGTGCCTTACAGTGGTAGTTGCCAAAACCAACAGCATGCATCTCATGGAGCATTTTTTTGTTGTGCTAATACGACATTATTATGAGTTTATCTGGGGTTAGTGCTGCTAGATAGCTGGCTATTATTTATTCATCTGTCGTCGTCGTCGTGTGTTTTAAGCGGTCAAGATTTATTCCGTTGAACTTCTTACAACGGGGCGTCATGTCGAAAGCAGCTTTGGCAATTCTAAAGTATCTTCCTATATCTAAGCCCGGTCGCAAACTGAGCAAGCCCAGGGTGACAGTGGCAAGGAAAAATCCCTAAAGGTTAGAAGGAAGGAACCTTGGGAGGACCAAGACTTAAATAGCGATCCCTGTTTGGGTGGATGATAGATGATAATAGATGATAATATGGAACCAAAAATCTAGAACGAATAGGATTTTATTCATTTTATAAAAGGCAAACATGGCGAGGGAACCTGTACTGACACCCAGTTATTACTGGGTTATCAAAGCAGCCATTGCTGTGGATGGATTCAGTAAAATAGCACGGAAGCAAGCTGACCTGAGACCTTCTGGCTGGTTGTCAATCAAAATGTCAATTGGTATTTCTTACTGTTGCCTCTAGTCCGTTGTTCCGGCCGTTCCAATTTAAGGTATGAGATCATAGTTTTAAATCACAGGACTGGATCTTCGAAGTCCCTGGACATAAGCAAACGCAGGCTCTGGTCGGGACGTGCGTGTAAGCGTCTGGGTGCGACGGGCACCCCTGGGCCTCAAAGCAGTACCTATATGAAAAGGCTCGAGCTGCAGTTTTACATGACACGTTCATGTCTGGTGTAAATCCAGTAAAAACGCCTCATTCCTCATTCCTAGTATTTACCTGTCTGTCAGTCCATGCAAGTGAGCAGTTAGGCAGAGCAGGTTAGCATCAGATCCAAGGACCCAAACCAGAAGGAGCTGAGTAAATAATGAAAAGGACAGCCGCCCTGTCCCAGCTGATGACAGCCGTGCTCATGTACGTGTCAAAAGCGATATGATGATTGCACGTTTTCAAGACTCTGCCAGAACCCGGTGCAATTTGCCCGCGAACGGATCGGCGGCGTGCAGAGGGAGAGCGACCGAGAGAGGCAGATTTGTGTATCTCTTTGTTTTAGCATCAAATGCCACCATGATTAATAACCTGCGAGGAGAGGAATGAGGGGAGGAGGTAAGGCCTTATTCTCAACGCGATGCTGGATTACTCAAAAAGGCGTTTAATTAACAATGACACTGTCTGGCCTGCGCAGATTGCTGAGCAGAATACCAACGCGCTTCACGCTGGCATTCTGAGCTTAAACCATGTAATATACCAATTACAGAGGCAGGAATTCCCAAAAGGTGCCACCTCGTGTGGCGCAAGTGACCGTACGTATTCAGATCACTTTGTTCTGAAATAATTGAATGCCTGTTTACGGGTGTGGGGCCCACGATTCTCTGCTAAAAGGCATTTTACTTATTGTACGTTCATATCGGAGTCACTCATTCGTTATCTTCCGCTTAATCCACACGGGGGCGCGGTCGCCCACCCGGCGACCCTGGGCGCAAGGGCAGGAACAACCCTAGATGGGGCGCCAAGCCACCGTAGGGCTTACACACACAGTCACACCCCTTCGTCCTAGGTTTTTGGACTGTGCGAGGAAACCGGAGTACCCAGAGTAAACCCACGCAGACACGGGGAGGGCCCAGGCCGCCCCAACCTGGGGTTGAACCCGGGACCTTCTTGCTACCCACCGAGCCCCCGTGCGTCCCATCATAACTGGTTACTCGTGACTCTTGTAGTACAGATTAGTCCAATTTCAGTGGGTCAGCAAGTGACGGACATTCACCTGCGACAAAAAACTCACTGACCAGTCTTATGGCAACACAAGTCCTGTAGCCTGTTGTCACGTTCAACAGTCAGCAAACCACAACTGCTTGTTCCGAACGCCCCGCCCCGCGTTCCTGTGCATCAGACTTTGTAACAGGTGCCCCCAAACCAGAGCCATAGAACAATCGGTGTCTTAACCTGGTCCCGCAGGTGACAGTGGCACGTCGTTCAAACCCGAAATTGAACGTGTAAGCTCATGAGGTGGCAGCCTGTACAAATCCCCACCTCCTGTGCAGTTGTTAAATGGGACGATCGTGGTCTTGCTGACCGGCTGAGCGTTGGCAGTCGGTGGATCTGAAGGTTTGATCCCGTAATTTAGCCTCCGATTTAGCAATCCACTGTATGTGGTCTATGGACGTCTTGTTGTAAAGCTTGCTATGCAAACACGTGCCGGAGTAGTTCTTCTGCTGGGCGCCACAGTGGTTCTCGTACCGAAATGAATTAACGCTTGAGTCATTCTCATTTAGAACGTCGTCCCCTCAGGCCTAAAGCGGGATTTTAATATTTACACACTCGCTGCACACCGTAACGCTTGAAGTACGTCGCCGCGCTCTCTGCGCTTGGGTGTGCAAGGGAGTCCATCTTAAAACAATTAACTACAGACTTATAATAACCTCTGACCAAGCCTTCGAACATTGTTTGGTCCTAGTTGGAATTAATTAAGCTTTGAGCCGAGGGAGAGGATGACAGCGCGTGATAATGTTTTTTTTTTTTTTTTTTTTGGTGCGATATGGACCATTGACTGCCTTTCTATAGCGCGGGAACAATAATGAGAGAAATATCTGTGGATCCATTCAGAGCGCTGATTGTTTGTAGGTATTAAATTGCGCGTACGTTTATGAATGCCAGGCAAAAGAGGGAAGCCATTGTCGCGATATTTGTTAGCAAATTGCTTTCTCCGCCATTGTGCCGAGTTTGATGGGTTCTCTGCGTTTGGAATTGGCAGAATAGGAAAGGCCAAGCGGAGAACGGCAGGCCATGGTGGAGCATTCGTACCGCACGGAATCTGGAGTGCTGATTGTTCTTGGCAGACCCTACCTCCTTACAAAGAGGGACATTGAGGTTTCTTCACCCTTTAAGGCATGAAAAGGGAGCTATAAATTGGGTCTGCGCATCGGGACGGGTCAGCGGTGAATCGCAGCGATGCGGGTCGCTTTCAGCGTTTGCACCCCTTCCTTAAAAGGAGCGTTTGCGTTCGCGTCAAAAGGCTGGCTTTCGACGCTCCAGCTGCTTTCTTCTCAAACGCCTCTGCCGTAGCATAATTTGCTTCAGCCTGTGCATGAAGGTTAGACAGAGGACGTGTGACTGCAGTGCAGTGCTTTTTGTGCGTGAAGGCTCGGCTTTACATTAATATTTATTCCCTTGGTAAAAGCTTTTACTCAAGAGCCTCGCAACCGGTGCTGTTTACTGTCCAAGAACGATGCTCTCTTTAAGGAATCCGCAGCGATCTTACGAGACAGAGTTCACAGCGCAGTCCTTGGTTATCAATCCAGCGCGTTTCCGAACGCCAAAAGACGTTCGAGGATTGCCTTTTGCAGTGTCATTGATAGCAAATGTTCTGCAGCGTCAATAGAAACGCCGCAATAGGGATAATATGGGGGGAAAAAAGAGCGCGAACAAGGATGAATGCGTATAAAAAATGTTTTTTCTAGCCTACGGCTCATTTAGGTGCTGGATATTGTACATATTTCAGAGTCTGTGTGTGATTAGTATCACTGTAACCGTGCTCCTGCCATGAATAACCATCGGTACTGATTTGGCATGAAAGAAATGAACCAGTCCTGGACAGGGCGCCAGGACGTCGCCGGACACGTACGCACCGGTCGACTTGGAGTAACCCTGTACAGACACAGGGGAACACGCTAAATCCAGCGCAGCAACAGCGAGTTCAGCGCTTGAATCCTGTTTTTTACGGCTAAATATAAACAATGTCCACGTATATCCGAGAAGGCCAAGATAATATCGATGTAAGTCTTTGGAATTTAACCCAGCTATCTCTGTGTGAAGGTTAAATGCAGAGCATTACGTTCATGCAAGGTTTTAGTTCCTTCGATGTTCGAATTATTGAGCTTTTCCTTTGCTTATTTCATAGGGCGTAATTAAATCCTGGATTCATAACGATTCAAATTAGTTCGAAATATTTGAAAGACCTGGCCGTTGATGTGATGACGCTTATCTAAGAAATGTCTGCAGAAAGTGCCGTTGTGAATGAATTCGATCCTGTTGGTAGTTTGTTCTTGGAATGAATGTGAGGAACCCTAGTTGTTGTTGTTGTTGTTGCACGGGTGCTCCAGGGCCTCTCTGCTGCTGCAGTGCCATGACTGATGCATTCTCTCACCGTCGCATGCATGGAACTCAATAGCATTCGTGCCCAAGCGAAAAATATAGATTTTTTTTTTACTGTGTTGTTGCGTTGCGTTGTAACGGGGGTGGAAAAATTTTCTGGTCACGCCGGTTCTGAAAGAGCGTAACGAATGAGCAGGGATCTGCCTGCGTGTCTGAGCGATTGTGGGCCGCGATAATGCGCGATGGTGTCCGAACGGGTTCTCTTAGTGTCCGTAAAAAGAATGAATTTAGCACCGTGGGCAGGCTGTCATAATGGGTGATTCAAAGGAAGAGGCAGAACTCACTCCAGGAAGCTATTCCAGGTTTATTTACCTCAATAGATCCATCAGTGGCTGCTGATCTAAAAGGATCTAAAAGGAGGGAAGGTTAAAGGTGTCCTAGTCGTGCTCTGTAGGTTCCCTCGGAACCCTTCAGTTCTGGACGGCGAACAGGATTTGTGCTTCAGGGCTGATCTGTTGGACAACACTTCTGCTTTGCTGACCTTAAAAGCTTCAGCTCAAGCATAACTTTTTCAAATTAGAGTGCCCCAAGACCTTCATTATTTCACTGAATTGGGGTCAAGGATGGACCGTAACAACGTAATTACATTAGATCAGCCACAATTCAAAGGTTATTGTAGACATTTGCCGGCGCACCGACACTGCTAAGTAACAGCTCAATAAAGATAAAGGGGGAAAAATTGCATCGGCGGTTGGTGTAAAGGTTGGAGGCATTTTGGATGCAAATAAAAAACAAAAAAAAAAACGCGTGCAATCATAGCCTCCGACTGTTCGGCCATCCTTATCTTGTTTTCTCAAGAACACTCCTCTTTAGCGATGACTCAGAAGCCCGTTCGCACAGGCAGCAGAGCTGTGGGTTTTTTCTACCTCCCAGAAGGTCATTTGGTTAATGCAGATTTTAGTCTTCATGGGTTCTTAACTAGTTTTTAATCAGCGATTATTAACAGGCTGGAAGGCTGTGCAGGCTCGGGGCTCTCCAGACGCAGGAGAGTGCTCATCGATATGTCACGTCAATTACTGAGAACCAAGGTGGGTGGGGGATGAGTGCCTGAACTTGTCTCTGCTATCATTTCTATACGAAGTGTTACTTCCACAAAGTGAAGTCTGCGTAAAGTCTGCGACCCGGGCCAGTCATTCAGCTCAGAATGGAAGAACTCGATTAAGATCAAAGAGAATTTGGTTAATAGGAAAGGCCCGACTGTGTAGCCTCAGACTGTCCAGCCGAGCTGACCATCAAATCTCCCAGCATGGCCAAAACCGTTAGAAATCTCCAGACTTGTACCGCATTTTTGGATTTTGAAAAACCCACTCCTGAAGCTCTGACCTTTAATGGCACTTCTTCCTCCTTCTCCGTCACGCTTAAACAAACGTGTTTACCTCGGGGCTGCCTAAACGTAGAGTACTCGCGTCGCTGTCAGAAATAGAAGTAATTGCCAATTAAGCATGCCAGCGCTTCAGACTGCAACTTAATTGCTGTTAATAAGAGTGCGGTGTGCGCAGGCGTCCTGCCGACTCGTAAACAAGTCCCCTATTAAACCGATGCCCTACTGTACACGATGGCATGAATATGCATTCGAGTCGATTCGCTTCGGCTCGGCCTCATTTCCGAGTCAATCAGGCCGACGCGCCTCGGCTCTCCCAGCAAGTAAGCGCCACTTCATTAGCTCTGACGCTACCCGACTTAACGTCGTAAACTCGGATGCGCCCATCAGACGGGCTTAAGTGTGTGTAGGTGGGTGCGGATCAGCCTCGGCTCCCAGTGTGTGGGCTGTTCGCTCCGGCGTCGCAGGTGCCGCACGCTGTGCCCTCCTGACACCCGAACACGCTCATGCGTGTTCTGAGCCGCTCACTTCACATGTGCACGCAAAGAAATTAAAAAGTTTCTCTGGAGAGGGGTGACTGGGTGAAGGACAAATCAAGGGTGCGTTGCCAGTACAGTGCGTAGCTCATGTAGGATTTTTGGCAGTGCCAGCCTTACCACGGGGCGTGGTCAAAGTATTTATTTATTATAAAGCCCACTGCGGGAACGTAAACCTTCGGAACGGCGTGGCAGGTCCTCCAACAGGGAATAAACACGTTTGACCTGCTGCTGGTCTGATCAAGTGTTTTTAGCTGATCGGGTTTTCATCTTATGGATCACGGCCATGGAAAAACGTTCAGGCTAATAAAGATATGCGCGGCCCCGTGTTTAATCCATCTGCATTATTTGCAGGCGTGTTATATTAAGCAAAAAAAAAAAAAAAATATATATATATAAAAAAAGGGAATTTCTATTATGCCTCAGCAGTGTTGGAGTCGAAGCCCAAGCTTAATATCAATTTATGAGAATATTCATTTCATATTCACCAAAATTCATGAGGTAGAAAATGTCATTACAGAGTTTCTGAAAGCAGAAGTCGAATTAAGGCCAGTTTGGAACAGCCGATTGTCTGGCTCCATTCACCGGACAATTCGTTTTCGGTATCTTGGCGAGAGCAGGATTGAGAGATTTTATGTGTAAGAAGAAGCGTGTTAGTTAAAACGAATTCAAAGTCTCGACAGGCCGGCGGTTGCGTTTGATAGTCGATCCATTATAATGAAAGAAAGCCCAAGCTCTCGCACTATTAATGACAGACCTGAAGAACTAGGCCTTATATGCACTAATCGAGCATAACAGGAAAGGGTCTGACAGGGAATTGCATTCGGATGTTTGGCACGGACCACCTACCTAAACATACTGTAGTTTCCTTCATGACGGCGGGATTCTTTAATAGCAGTGACCCCTTTCAGCAGGACAATATGCCCTGGAACACTGAATAAAAAGGTTCAGGAGTGGTTCCACAGGATGTCTCGTGGAAATAATCGTTCTTAATGCTGTGGCTGATCAGTGTTTATATTTATATTAAAAAGAAAGGAGGTTTATATTAAGGAGAAAAAGAACCAGCATTAGAAAAAAAAGGAGAGAAGACCAGAAACGGAAGCTGTATGTAGTCTGGAGACAAAGGAACAAACGCTGATAGAAGGCAGGAGAGAGCGAGCGAGCGAGCGAGGGGGCGAGAGAGGTGGCAGGTAGAATTAATTCATAACGTCCATAATAATGACGGCTCCTGTAATTCTCAGCAGCAATCTGAGACATGGAAATGAGACGAGGGGGAAATGAGACAGGGGAAGAACAAAAGCAGACGATTCTGCTGACGGAACACAATACAATAGCGTTCCCCATCTGGACTGAAACAGCCCTGATTAAGTTTGACAGTCATATTCAAAATGTTAACATTCGACACCGTGCTCGTGCCAGAGGATCCCACTGTAGCTCCCTCTCCTCGACATCGGGATGGGCCCGGAAACGTACCTTGGCTCCCCGAAAACGCGAGACGCGAGCTGGAGCGGCACAGAATGATTGACACCCTCCGTAAAGATGGGCCTGAAGTAGCTAATTATGGCAATACTTTCTACTCTATGCCAACGTGACGGCATGATGGCGTCTTCTACGGAGATCTGAGATGCCAGACAAGGAGATGCGAATCTGTTGGTCCTCCTTTTGTGGCTCCTTTGAGTTGCTAGGGCTTCCACCTCCTGAGATGTTTCTAAGAGCACCCTGTGGAACCAGTATGTGGTTCATAAAAATAAATGGTCTATTTGTTTAAATGCGTACCTACACTGCAACCGAGCTACTTAATAACGAAGCCAATTTGTTCACTTAATGACTTTACAGCATGTTCGTGCCCGAACCAGAGCGTCACCCGCCCAGGCCGAAGCTTTACCCCGCAGGTCCGGGACAGGGAAGCTCTCGGTTCTGTGCTTTAATGCCGATAATTAAGCTGGCACAGGATTACGGGAGGTCAGCCTGCTTTTCGTTTCGGCATAACGAACGAAGCTGACGATAGTTGCTGAGCGGACATGTCGAGCGGATAATTATTGATCGATATCACCTGTGCAGAAGAAGGCCTGTGACGGGCGCGTTTAAAAAGAGAATCGCCCTTGGTCTGACTTAGTGCCGTATCGCTCCGTGTTCCTGAGCCTGCTGCTATACAATGGAGGAGACTTATTAAAAAAAAAAAAAAAAAACCTAGCTCGCGAGTCGCTGACCCAGACCAGGAGGGGATTCGAATTTTCGGACGTTAACGATTCTGCATCCAAAGTCGAGCATCTGAACATGTAGACCAGCTTCTGTTGTTAAACATTAGCTCTCACTAACTCGGCTCTGCAACGTCTGTTTTGAGTTTAACGTTATCGAAGGATCCGTTTTCGCTTTCTTTGCGCCTTCTCTCCGTCCCGCTTCTCTCAGTCTGGCTTTCGCTTCGAAAAGCGTTTTTGCTTTTGACTTTTGGACCGATTTTGGCCGGGGGGCGGGTTCTAGGCAATCACCGGCTGCCGGAGTGAAGCCCCTCTACGTCAGCGAAAGAAAAAAATGGTCGGTGATAAACCCAGGGAAGCTGCGTGTTTATGCTTTCTCATATCAGCTAGTCTTAACGATGATGCCTTTTAATAACGAGGCTTAGATTCAGACTGCTTATCCGCTCCA
Source organism: Parotocinclus haroldoi (assembly GCA_034779995.1). Classification (NCBI taxonomy): domain Eukaryota; kingdom Metazoa; phylum Chordata; class Actinopteri; order Siluriformes; family Loricariidae; genus Parotocinclus; species Parotocinclus haroldoi. The sequence goes on along the minus strand of JAUZST010032376.1, from coordinate 5,895 downwards.
CTGTTTAAAGCGAAGGCGAGACCGAGAGAAGGCGCAAAGAAAGCGATGCTTCAAGAATATCAAACTCAAAATGGACGATTACAAACAGAAATACTCTGTTTACAAACCGGTTTTCTCTTTTCTCAGTTCCCCCCCCCCCCTCAAAACTTTTGTACCTATTTTGACGCCATAGATTTGTTTCATGCAGTCACGTGGTAAAGAAAAAAAAAAACATCGATAATCGTTGCCCTCTGAATCGTAATCGAATCGTGAGGTGCCTAGAGATTCCCGCCCCTAATAATAATAATAATAATAATAATAATAATAATAATAATAATAAACGTCTTCCGTTAATGAATGTAAGCAGGGCTTTAAATTGACAGTTTATATACTAATATCTGTTAGCTCCCTTTCTCTGGATATCTATCGGATTCGTTATTTAAAATGGCGTATTCGACCAGGGTTAGGATGTACAAAATCCCGTTTAGCCTTTAGATTCGACCAGCGTTCAATATTCAGTCTGTTTTCTGTTTCGTCTGTTTTGTTCTACAAGTTTTTTTCCCCCCCAGTACAGAGCAGTGTGAACGTTACAAAATACCTGACGTGCCCTCTGCTTTACTTAACGACCTTTCAATGGGAATCTGTAATAAGGTAAAGTCGCGGTCGGGACTTGAGAGGGAACCCCAAAATGAAATCCCATAGTGAAATATCCCCTGATCTTTGTGACATATCTGACATATCTGTGATTAATACGGCATATATACCTACATATATACAGTGACATTTATGATCGGTTCGCCCTCAGATGGATGGAAGGAACATTAGTGCGTGCGCTAATGTGTTCGTTTATGCCTCGCTAATTTAGAGACGCTGCTCCACCTTGTGCGTCGCTCCAGAGCTGTCGATTCATGCAGTATCATTGCCGTTCCTCCTGACTGCGCTGTGCTCTTGCTTCGAGTGCGAGACTGGCACCCCGCCAAATGTTAATGAGTAATAATAACAGCTCGTAGTTACCTATAGAGAGTCTTATATGATTCTAATGGGCTTTTGTTTATCTGCTATAATGCTGCAGCGCTGGAATATATATATATATATAGTGTTGTTGGGTTTAGTCCCAGCTGATGCTGTAACCATCTGTGTGTAATTTTCTGAGCTCTGTGGGTGGGACGGATGAAGTTCCTGTCCATCACGACGAGTGTCACTTTACGCTTATCGCCTTATTCAGAGCCGTATTTACACCCGCCTTGTTTCTGAATCACGCTGCTGTGCCACAAAAGCCAGTTTTTCCAAAAGTAAATGAAGTTTTACTTTTAAAAGAGGTTTAGAAGAGGTTTTGTTCCCTCGACGTGGCCCCCGTCTGTCCGCTATTAAAAGAATTGCAAGCGTCAGCTCATATCGGATTTGTGTTTTGCGATTTGACCGACGATCCGACGTTGAGGGGCCCTACAGTGGCCCCTACGTTCCCAGGTACATCTTGAGCTGCAGGCATTCCATTTGAAAGGATGATTCAGCTCATAATGGAAGCGCTTTTTGTGTTGGTGACGACGGTTGGACTTTGACGGGCCCCCACAGAGGCCCCTGTGCTTTCGATTTTTGCTGGATGTCTCGGTTCATACTGGGCTATACGAGTTTTGTGCTCTTGATGCCGGTTAGACCTCGAGGGGCCCCACAATAGGGCCCCTATTTTCCCCAGTGTAAATGAATAGGAAAAATTGAGGGGAATTTTTAAAGGATTCTGTTAACAATGTACTATTTTTGTGCTTGTGATGTTTATCAGACCTTGGGGGGCCCCCACAGTGGCCCCTATATCCCCATTTGGGACCAAAGGATAAAGATAGATTGGGAGATGAAGACGTAATTATGCAGGCTGATCCTGTGCACGTCATAGGGCCTTTGTGCTTGTGACGCCAATCCGACCTTGAGGGGCCCCAGTGTGGCCCCTGTCTCTCACTTATTAGAAGAATTGCAAGCTTATAGGCTCATTCTGCTCATATTGGAATTGTTTTCTGTGATCTGAGCGATTGATCCCCAATTGAAACGAATGGGAAAAATTTTGAGGAAGACAAGAAATGTAAAGACTTCCGTTAATAATGTACTATGTTTGATATCTTGAGGGGCCCCACAGTGGCCCTTATGCTTTAAAAATGAAGGAATGGGTAAAAAGTTGCAGTCTGATTCAGCTCATAATGGAATCGTGTTTTTTGTGTTGGTGACGACGATTGGACCGTAAGGGGCCCCACGGTGGCCCCTGTCCCTTTCTTATTAATGATACATTTTTGCTGGATGTCTCGGTTTATAATGGGCTTTACGAGTTTTGTGCTCATGATGCCAGTTAGATCTTGAGGGGCCCCAGTGTGGCCCCTATTAACAGAATTGCAAGCTCATTCTGCTCATATCAGAATTGTTTTTTTGGGATTTGAGACATTAAGGGGCCCCACAGTGGCCCCTATGTTCCCACTTACATCTTGAGTTGCAGGCATTCTATTTTAAAGGGTGATTCGGGGGATCATGGAATTGGGTTTTAGTGCTTGTAATTCTGATCCGATCTTGAGGGGCCCCACAGTGGCCCTTATGCTTTAAAAATGAAGGAACGGGTTTGAAGGATTCAGCTCATAATGGAATCCTATTTTTGGGTTTGTGATGAAGATTGGACTTTGAGGGGCCCCACAGTGGCCCCTGTCATAAAGTTTGAGCCGATAACACAGGTTTTTTGCTGGATGATTCAGTTTATAATGGGCTATATGAGTTTTGACGCCAGTTAGACCTCCCACAGTGGGAAACATTATGAGAGGAAGACACTCATTTTAAACGGTTCCGTTCATAATGTACTTTTTTATGCTTGCTATGTTTAGCAGACCTTGAGGTCCCAATTTGTGACAAAAGGCTGATCAGTGCATGATATAGGGCCTTTGTGCTCGTGATGCCGATTGGCCCTTGAGGGGCCCCACAGTGGCCTCTATGTCCCCAGTGTCAATTATTAGGGAAAATGTCATTTTAAGCTCGACACACAATTTGCAGGCTGATTGAGCTGGAATACATGGAATACTTTTTTGAGCTTGGGGTGCTAACTGGACCTTTCGGGGGGCCCCATAGAGGCCCCTACTGACCCAACGTTAACGTTGGAAATGAGGGAAAAAAAGGTGTGGTCTTCATGTACACCCTGTGAAGTCCGGAATCAAATCCGGACGATAAAGCAGGGAGAAGCGTCTTTATAAATAACATGCAAATAACATGAAATGAAATCCCTTTACTAAAACTCAAAATCAGTCAAGAAACATTTATTTAGGTTTTTTTTTTGTTTTTTTTTTTTGTTTTTTTTAAGTTTTGTATTTCATTTTTTTTTTGTCTTGTACATTAGAACATTACAATAGTCATCTTTTTTCAGTTTAAATTATTACTTGATCGTATCTCCAGATCGTGTAAAAAGCATCCAGCATTTTGCTTCACCTGGTTATTCGGAGCGTCGGAGTACATCAAATAAAACGAAGGTCAAACGAACGAACGAAAAAAACAAAAACAAAAGAAAAAAAAAAGTGTAGTATACATTTGCAGCAGGAAACAAGAGACAAATGTACAAATATACATCGATCAAATCAACACCTTCAACAATCCGCACTTTAAAACCATTCCATTGAAATGTCGTCTGTCCTTCACACGCACACACACACACACACGCACGCGCACGATCAAAAATCAGCACAGCAGCTCTGGTTCTCCGCATGAACGTATTCAGTGTCTTCCATCAGCTGGATCTAAAATACATCAGCATTTTAGAGTCGACGCTGGCCGTAGCCATGAAACGAAATCTGAGCTTTTCTTTTTGCTCGCTCTATTCCTGCCAAGCCGCAACATTCAGAAAGAGTCTTCATACACAAAACCCTGGTCATGTAGCCGACGTGTGCAAAAAGGAAGCGGTCAGGTCAGGGCTTTTCCACTGGTCACAGTGCAATATTGATATAGCCTTAGATCAGCACGGTTTGCCTGGTAACTCGGATAAAATAAATTACAGCTCTTGCCGTTTGCACCGTTTTACACTCACGAGCACTGAGGTATGGCGTAAAAAGGTTTGCCTTCTGGATCCGGCCGAAAGAACAGGCCGTGGCTAGGCATGTGCCGAGACGTTTAAAGGTACGACCACGAATTTCACACGACTTCATTTCAACTGACTACAGTACCACAGTGATCGATTTCATGATCCTTAGTTCCGGTAAACAGAACGATGGGGTTTTTTTTGAAAGACGCAAACGCGACGTCCCTGGGAGCCTCTCTCTGAACGGGACAGAACGGCTCAGGAGGGGCGGTGCTGCGTACGCTCTTCCTGGACGGGCTGCGATCCAGGACGTTCTGTGAGCTGAATATAGATACATGTTGATGATCGGCACATGCCTAGCTGATTTACGAGCCAGATACCGAGTGGATAAGACGAACACCACCGACAACATGGTAAATGTTTTTATTTTTTTTTTCCTTTCCTTTCTCTTTTCTTTTGTGTTGCGTATAAAAGCATCATTTCAGCAGAGTAAAATCTCAAACACTACCTACAGTGTGCTTTGGATTGAAACGTTGTTCTTTTGAAAGTCCGACACGCTTAAGCCGTCGGTCCCTCGTTCTAAGCAGTGCCCTGTTGTCACCGGTTTGTAAAATATGCTGGTATGACACTTGGAAAAATTATTTCGGCTCGAGTATTTACACAGCAAGCAAAACGGCTAGCCAACAGATCAGATGCGTCACCGCTCCTTACTGGCTTCGAGTGACGGCTAGATAATCATCTTTTAAGACCTATATTTTCTTTTCGCCTATTCACACCCTGGAACAATTTCTCGCCACGCGGTCCGAAAAAAAAAAAATATCTTTTTAGTCGTTGTTGTTGTTTTTTTTTGTGTTTTTTTTTTTTTTCCTTTTTCATTAGGAGTTGGTTATATGCAATGACTGGAATAATATTTACAGATACGTTTCTTTTTCTTAAATCTCAATTCACGACGTATTCATTTGGAAAAACAAAGTCGTAGTATACATTTTCTTTTTTTTTTCTTCTTCTTCTTTCTAAACGACGGAAACGACACTTATAAAAAAAAGGACCATAAAAATATTGGAGTCCTCTTTGTATTGCCCAAAAATAGGTAATTATGATCGACAATGAGACGTCACGAGAATTAAAAACGGCTACTAATATCGATTCTTTCAGTCACCCTCTCGTCCGCTCGAAATGAAACGTGCTGAAATGTTCTCTCGGAGCCGTGTGAGTAACTGCGAACCTCTTCTTCTTTTTTTTTTTTTTGTGCAAATATGACACCGTAAAATCTGAGCTTTACAACGTTTGGTACCAAAGGTAATTCCGACGTGACCAGTAAACACTTAAGTTACACCTGCCAGAGTGTCCAAAGAAACCGAGACGGATTGAAATGAGAAAAATCAAAGTGACACGAACGACCACAAACCAGCCCGAACCCTTTTTTTTTTTTTTTTCCTTTTTCTTTTTTCTCCTTTCGTCTACGCAACGTAGCCATTTAAAAGCAAAAGAAATGAAAGCGAAAGAAATAAAATGTCATGTAGAACAAATAAAAGTTTAGGTGGTTACTAGTAGAGGGGGAGGGGTTATGGTACAGCAGTTATTTTCTGAAATGAGCTCGACGTATCCTTTGTTCTGTTCTTCTTCATGGTGCCACCCCTTCTGTTCCTCTCGTCAGTGGATTGAAGTGAAGCAGTGCTTGAAGTCTCACATCATCACCTGTACACAACCAGTTAGTAACTTCGGTCCGTCACCCAGGACCTCCAGATATACACGCTGGGGAAAAGGAACAGGTACAGGGCCAGAGGTTAGTTCCATCGCTCTAACGACACTTCTTATATACAGGGTGAGTCAAAAGCCAGCGCGGTATCTTTTAGGATACGTCTGGAAGTTTTTCCAGTGGGAGG